>MU832236.1:0-81320 GCA_029204225.1 Diphasiastrum complanatum | reverse complement strand
GAGAGTAACATTCAATCCCATGTCTGTTTATCTTGGCAATTGACAGGAGATAGCTCTTCAACGTGGGAACGTACAGGACTCCCTCTAGATCTTTATGACCAAAAACAGTCTTCAGAAGTAAAGTTCGAGTCCCCATTGATGTGGTGTTTGCTATTATCACCAAGAATGACTTCTCTTTCTCCATAAGAAGTCTTAATATAGTCCTTTAGGACCTTCCTTTTGCTGGTGGTATGCGACCGTGGCCCAAAGTCTATGACAATCTTCAAGTCTAAGCGTGCTTTTAGCACATCTCTTGCTGCCATAGCTTACTCCGGCTCTTCTTCTTGATGAGAAGATTCTGCAGTATGGGACTTGTCCTTGTGAGATTTCCCCAACAATCCTTTTCCAAGTGTCCTTTCTTCTTGCAGTAATTGCCTACCGCAAGTGGCCTTGAGCTATATTCTTGCTTGGTTGAAGATGGGCTTTGCTTATGGGCTTTTTCTTTCCGCCTTTTTTTGACAAAAGATGCTTGGTCTTCGCTGTCTTGAGAATCAATACGATTTCTCATGATGAATTCATCTGCTATAGCTTTAATGGCATCATTGCATGTCATATTAGGCGTCATCATGAGTATTGACCTCGGGGTATAGTAGAAGGATGGTAGAGTTCTTATAAAATGTAAAAACTGTTGCAGCTGCCAGTTGATCACATTCAGCCAGATTTTGTTGCGGCCTGACTTCTGTCCCATCTACTACGCTCTATAAATCTTCTCCTCTGAGTATCATCTTCATTTTGTGTTTCCAGACAACATAGTTGCTGTCATCGAACACGCTCACAACCTTTTGTTGCAGGTTCGCCGCCATTTGATGATCTATGTCCTTGTAGCTAGTCTGCAATGTTCTGATACCACTGAAGTGAACTGATCATTTCGGCTTCAGCTGTAGCTAGTAGCATCAAAGATGCGGAAGCGTGCTTCTGTCTGCATCTTCACATTATCCAGAATATGCAAAAAATGTGAAACTGAGTGAATTCATACACACTGGAACATTTACCTCTATCGAAAATGCGAAAAGTGCGAAAACCTCGAAGAAGAGAACAATTTTTTTCGAGCCCGTGAACCTATAGCTAAACTTTGATTGTAAGATCAATCACACATCTTATCATATAGCAGTTCATACATAAATAGCTTTGGCATTCATGCACAACAAAGACCTGACAAGAACAATGTATTACTAAAATTGTGTTATGGGAAGAGAGTACATCGCTTGTAGCTTATTCGCTTACAAGTCTTTTGAATTTTCTCTATCTCTCTTACACTATTTGTGCACTTCGTATGCACATTTATATTTTGAATTTCTTCTAAGTCAGTCTTTTAAACTAATGGCTACGCTAAACGTTGGTTAGTTGCGGCTGTCTACTTCCATTGCAACTGACTGTACTTGTGCCCGTCTTTCTCCGTAAGATCAGACTGTGCTGCGTGGAACTTCAGGGATGAAGGAAAGTGAAGTTCACAAGGTTGAGTTTATTAGTCAGAAGAGTCCATCCTTAAATACATGTTGAAGTCACCTATAATGATGGAAGGGTGGGAGTTGACAAGGTTCAGCAACTCCCAAAAGTTAGTGCATACATCTTCTAAACTCTACATGTTTTGCTCCTTTGTAGCTGATGAGCCCACCAATATTAATTTTGCAATTCTTTTCGCATAAATGTTCAAAAGTGTATGTTTGTAATATACATCACATAATGTCGTCAAAGTAGTCTAGTTGGATGTGTTAGAAATGTTTCGAATTAGTTATGTTAGCCAAAAAATATACACCTAACTAGTGTCACCAAGTTCACATTCCCATATTCCCATGGCCAGAAAACTAGAGTCTTGCTATGTTTTTTAGTAGGAGTAAATTATATTTTAACTTCCCCTCATTAATGTTAACATAGGGCACAACAAGTTCACCTTGGTCATAGCCTCTCAAAGGTTTTCCAACATTGGAATTAGAATATAACCTTTACTTTTATGATCAATCCCCAAGGAAAAATGTGATAAAATGTTGTAAAATTGGCCCAAGCAATTACGCATTATGTTCATAATTGCCTGGGCTTCTAGACAAATAAGAAAAAACAAGTTGCTCTTTTACAATCAGATATTTTAGGGCCTTCCAATACCTAACCTTCAACAAAGTATTGTCACATTGGAATATTTTGGCCAAGTAATTTACCCCTTCCGTAATGCTAAGTGCTCAAATTTTGAGTGCTACCTTCAACAATAAAATTTGCTCTCAAAGGAAAAAGTATCACTTGCTATCCAAATTTTTGCATTGTGATTGCAAAGATTTCAGCCTAGTGAGATAGACATACAAATATTAGAAAAAGATGTGAAAAAACAATTTCACACGATGTCGACCATCCATCTTGGTTTGGCCCATGCCCTTGGACAATGACTCCCCCATGTAATGCCAAGTGCTCATTTGTTCTTTGTATTTTGGATCCACCTTCATATTAAACAAAATTTATATGTGATGCGCTAAGATTTAGACCTTCCACCAAAACTCTCATATGGATGACCAATTACTAAAGATTTTGCATTCAACTATGAAGCTACCATTTGCCCTCACATGCCTCATGCACATGAATACAAGGCCTTGAAGAGTTTGTATATATGTCTAGCTTTAACAAGAGGATGATTCATTGATCGTACAAATCTTTAAAACTTGCTTTGTGGCACTTTGTGACGTAGTGATGTGGTTGTTCCATGTGGCATGCTTTTACAAGCCCAGAGCTCCTCTCCTTCCCCACCAAAAAAAGGAGGAGGGAACGTTGCACTTAAACATCTTTCAATTTAGTGGTTGTTAGGAAAAGAAAAACTATTAAAGATCGCTAAATGGAATAGACTTCTAAAAAGCTTGAGAGTCCTTACTTTGTAGAATTATACGTCACATTTTTACAAAAATCTAGAGGCATGCACCTCCTCGGGTGCAATTGGTGTGCCTTTTGTTTATTTCTTTGCATGCATCTTCTAGGTGTCAGGTGTCGGAGGGTGCACGCAAAAAAGTTACCTTTTTTTACGTGTAGCTTTTGCTCGAAAGGTGCATGCATGTAAAATACTGTTTACACAAAAAAAGGGGATAAAAAAATAAAATAAAAACTGTTTTCACGTTGGGAAAGACCCTAAAGAGGTGGTGGATGGCCTCCTTTTCCTCTTAATATCCCCATAAAAGTAGTGATAAGTCCAATAGATTCTAAATCAAGTCAGTGCACTTCGAGTTTGGGTGTGGCATGTTGTTTATGATGGTGATCCAATATTATTATGTTATTTCTATTTGATTTTGGAGATCAAGAGGAAAATATCAGCATGGACTGGCCAGTTAGATCATTCAGAAGTTTCACTTTGGGTGAACTACGTGCAGCTGAGTCAGTCTCTTGCATTAAGCAATGAACTGCTCTGATAACTCCATCGACCCATCAACCTCTTTTCATGCTTCTACTGAAGAAATTTAGAAAGTGCTAGACTCTGAGCTGTTTTTCCAGCAACTACAACTGAAGTTTTCTTTCAGATTACAGATTCCACCAAGTGTTTCACCTCTGTTTTGGATCTGGCCGTGGCCTAAGGGCTCACAGTTGTTGGGCTGATAAGTGTATTGGATCATAGGAAGCCTGCAGATCTTAGCACAGAAGACCCGTAGTTTGCAGCTTGCAGCTGCAGTAGTACTGCTTTGGGAAGGTTTGTCCGTAAGTAGCCTGGAATGGGTGTTGGCATCTCGACTCTTGTGGAATTGGGCGACAGCAAGAAGCGTGCAGAGAGGATGTCCAGAAGGAGCAGGAGAAGGGAAGCACTGGCTTTGGAGGCTATGAATGATGAGCTGCTTGCTCAGATTTCAGAGAGGATCTGTTGCAATGGGTCAAGCAGCGTGGCTAGCCTGTTCACCAAGCAAGGAAAAAAAGGAACAAATCAAGATGCAATGATTTTGTGGGAGGTATATATCATTTTCGTGTGCGTGCGTGCGTGCGAGAGAGAGAGAGAGAGAGAGAGAGAGAGAGAGAGAGAGAGAGAGAGAGAGAGAGAGAGAGAGAGAGAGAGAGAGATGATCAGATCTGGTTCGATTGATTCTGTCAGGGCTTCTGTTCAAGGAGGGACACAGTTTTTTGTGGAGTATTTGATGGTCATGGTCCGAACGGGCATCTGGTTGCGCGGAGGGTGAGGGATTCACTTTCCTCTAGATTAGCATTTGAATGGCAAGAGGCCAATACTAGATACTGCACAGAAGACAAAACAACGACTATGATCTCTGGCAATAGCGCCACTGGCTTGGAATTGAGTGACGCAAAGGGATGCAAAGAGCCTGAAATGTTTGCTCTGTGGCAAGATTCATTTTTAAAAGCATATAAACTGATGGATACAGAGCTTCGAGTGCTTCCTTCAATAGATTGTTCTTGCAGCGGAACAACTGCAGTCACAATTCTAAAGCAGGTACACTCTTTACAAGGTTTTCAGACCGTACTGTATATGACATATTCATTGGAGTTAAGAAAATTGTTTGAGATTTTATGATAAGCTTTAGAATTATGTTTTTGGAACCTTGTTCTGCAGGGCGAGCACCTTATAATTGGCAACGTCGGAGATTCTCGAGCGATTTTAGCGACAAAAACTGAGAATGATGCTCTTGTGGCAGTACAGTTGACCGTTGATTTGAAGCCAAATCTTCCTCGTGAGTGACAAGACCACTTTCTTGACCTTGATTCTGCACAAATCTGTCTGAATGGGGTGGGATCTAAGTTAAAGATTGCTTTACAAACTTTAGAAATTGTGGAGTTTAATTTGATTGCAGACGAAGCTGAGAGAATCAAGCAGTGTAAGGGGCGCGTCTTTGCAATGCTTGATGAGCCTGACGTACACCGCCTTTGGCTGCCTTACAACAATTCTCCTGGCCTCGCCGTGGCTAGAGCCTTTGGGGACTTCTATATGAAAGAATTTGGGCTGATTGCTGTTCCTGAAATAGCTTACAGGCGTCTAACAGACAAGGATCAGTTCATAGTCCTTGCGACAGATGGAGTAAGTGACAAATTCCAACCTTCTGCTCGCAACAGCTAGTATTGCGCACCTATAGACATGCTTGTATCTTTGAGCAAGACATTGACAGATTTTCTGTACAAGGTTTTATTTTATTTGATGGTGCGTCTGAATATTCCGTTCACTTTACAAAGTAGCAATTGCACGGGACTTACTGCTTCTGCAATTTCGACTCTCGCTGTTTGCAAAACTTTGATTACAGTGGTTTCGTCATGATGTTACAGATATGGGACGTTCTTAGTAATACAGAAGTGGTAGACATTATTTCTAAAGCTCCATCCAGGGCAACTGCCGCAAGATGTCTTGTGCAATCTGCAGTTCGGGCATGGAGGCTAAAGCGCTCTCTTTACAAAGCGGACGATTGTGCTGTCGTCTGTTTATATTTGGGCACCCAATCAGTACGCTCTCAGAAATCCGATTAGCAAAAGACCAGATCAAGAGCTGTTTGGGCACACAATCAGTACTCTCTCAGAAATCCGATAAGCAAAAAGCCAGATCAAGAGCTGCATTTCAGGCACTAAAGCCACAACGATGCTGAGAGTGCAAGCAAAACATCAATCTTACACTACTTCAGCTAAGGCTAAGCGCCCAAAGTCCTTAAAAGAATCTCTACAGTCCCAGCGGCAGTAGAGTTGGATAAACAGTTAATTTTGGGCGATGCCTGCTGCTACAGCCCAGGATAGCCTGCATGCTTGAAACTTCGCTATGCCTATAGGCTATGTGTTAGTAGATGTGTTGTAACTGTTGTAAACAGTCGCTTTAAAATTTCACATTCATACTTTACCCATCTGAGAGCATTCACCAGGCTTCATAATTTACAGCCGGCTGCTCATTTTTTCGGTGAACTGATCCAGTCTTCCTAAATGAATTATTCTTCGTGTGAAATTCTAGCATGAATGCAAAGTTTCTTCTACCTAGCTTTTACAATCTCAAGAAGCTCGCTCTCGTATAGGCCTGCTCAATCTCAATAGTAACGTATTGTGGGAGAAAGACCACGTCCTTTAGGGCTAGATCCCTAGGGTAAGCCTCCTTGGGAACCTCCTATCTAAGGAGCACACATGGGTTTTGGGGCCTGCACTCATTGTTTTTATTTTTTAAGTTTTGAATCCTGTTGCTCAATGTTGTGGCACTTAGGGCAGCTTAAACTAGATCCCATAAGCAATTCATAGAATGAATTGGTGGCTCATATAAGTGCACACTGAAACATTTCTTTGTGTGAGCGTAGGATCATGTGCTAGTGCATGGGAACTCTTGGGTGCCATTTAAGTTTGGTGTTGGTGCCCAAGTAAAAGGTCCCACTGGTGCCCACAATGCTCAGGAGCATGTGCTGGTGTCCACATTGATGACCTAGAATTGATGACCTAGAATTTCGAGGGTGTCAAAACGTTGGTGAACAGGAAAGATTAAATCTTTCCCAATCACATATCTACATATCTACACGCTGGTGTCCACATTGATGACCTAGAATTGATGACCTAGAATTTCGAGGGTGTCAAAACGTTGGTGAACAAGAATTGATGACCTAGAATTTCGAGGGTGTCAAAACGTTGGTGAACAGGAAAGATTAAATCTTTCCCAATCACATATCTACATATCTACACACACAAGGAGCGAGCGCCACATGGCACAATTCTACTATGTCATGCTCAAAGGCACACACATGCAATGTGTTTGCCTTAGAGCTCCATAAGACCTTCCCCCATTTCGCAAGGGGTAAGAGTTGTCCCTAGGAACTCAACATACCAGGGGAGTACCTTGGTCCTCTTGGGGTACTTGAGGGGTTTAGAGTTTTGCTCTCCCCTTTAATAAACAAGTGCTTGGTGGCAAGCCACACGGCCCTGCCTTGGCAAGTACATAAATTGCACTACATCATTTTGAAGGATTTCCGACCCTATTACCGAGGTTTTTATGAAGACATTTTTTTTAAAAAAAGTTCCCAAACCTTGGTATATACCATGATGTATACCTCGGAAAGAGATCCTCGATAATTACCTCAGTAATCGAGGCTTCTTCGTTTCATTTTTGCTTTGTTTATAGCATGTATAAATCGAGGGATATATTGAGGGACCTCGGTATTTCCCTCTCAAAAAGCTGTTAGTGGCATGTCTTTTTTGAGGGCTCTTAAAAAGGTACCCCATTTCGAGGATTATTCCGAGGGCTTGAAAATAAAAAAAAAATTAAGGGCAAAATGGAGCCATTCTGCCCTAAAAATGGACTCCATCCAACCCCAGGAGTCTTTTGCACCACTTCCTATAAAATTGGTATGCAAAATCATTTGTTCATAATTGTTAATAAAAAAATTTGCAAATATTTGAGTTACATATTACGCACTTAAAAATTGATGAAGGAGACTTAAACGAATATATATTCATACATAAATGTTCCAAGTACAGAGATATGTTACAAATTGGATTATTGAAACACCTAATTAGATCCAGCCGAGTCGTCCTTGTCCTGGCCATTGACGTCGTGATCGGACTCATGTGACTACGATGCATGGGATTGAGACTGTGATACCTGCATCCAATGAAGATGAGTCAGTCCATCCGAATCAAGGCAGAAGGAAGACTGGAAGTTTGCAAAGAAAGAATTCCGCGAAAATGCAAATCTCTTCAAACAACAACGAGAGGCGGCTAAGAAGCGATTGGAGACTTTAGCACCTTCTCACCTTGGCAATGGTGGCCAAGGTTCTCCGAGGGACTCGTTATAACCCTATCAAATGGCTCCATTCTGACCTAAAATTGGTCGTCATACAATTGAAGATTCATGTAGAGGACTTAACTTAAACAAATTATATATATTTATACATAAATGTTCCAATTACAAACATATATCAGAATGAAACGCCTAATTATTAGATCCAGCTGAATCGTCCCCGTCCTGGCCAAGGTCATTAGACTCATGTGACTACGATGCAGAAGATTGGGACTACAATAACTACGTGCAATAAAGATGTGTAAATTTTGTAAGTGATGTTGTTGGATTGTCCGACCACATGAATGTGGTGAAGTTAAAATATATCTTGAAGCCATAATATATACTTCAGAATATCCATCCCAATCAATTATCACTCCTCGTCTCTCCAATAATTTGGTAATGATTGCATGTTGTTGGAATATGCATACTTATACTCCTCTTTTGTGGGAGACCGCTTTACAGCAGATTTCTACATGAACTGACAAATTGGTGATTGTAATGAAGGCGATCACGAGAAGGTCGGGAGGGGTCTGAAGAGGAGAAGGTTGGGAGGAGTTTGAGTGGGAGTGTAACAACAGGGGTCTGAATGGAGAATAAGTGGGTGGAGTGGCCTGACAAGAGGGATCATGGAGCCATGGAGTCCCCATAGGGGACGTGGGTACCGAAGAAGGAAAAATGTGAGGAGAGAGTGTGAGGATGTCGGGATACTCAAGTGTGATAGATGCAAGAGTCAAAGTTATACGTGCCATCCATGTTGCTACTCGAGTTAGTGTTTATTGAAGTAAGGAATCCCTACAATGAGGCCTGCTAGATGGATGTGTTGGACTCGAGGCCACATGAAGCAAGACATCATCGGCATCACCGCCACAACAAGAGCTGCCATTGAGGCGACTCCTCCTAAGATCTCTCTTTTCCCGACCGGAATGTCGGAAAGAGGCACTAGCATTAGAGAGTGCGCGGGGGAGGATAGACCCTCATGGAAGGGGAAACACCTCAGTCGGAGGGTTGTGGGGACTAGATCTTCTCATAATGAGAGGATGTGGATGGGTAGTCGACCAACCTACTAGAACTCCGTGCCCCCAATGAGCCCGTAGTCTCTCCATAATCCTGCCTGCATGTGAGGGAGACATCCCATCCATATAACTGAGGACTTACCACAAGCATCCTCAATTATATAACCATCCCTGTGTAATACGACAACGGGATGTGAGCTGGTGGAGATGTGGTCCTAGGAGTGTCTACGGGGGTGGCCTCAGGTATGAGAGATGTCCCGCCGACGAGAGAATATTGAGGATGTGGGGTGTATGTAGTGTGCTGGGGGGGGGGGTTTGGGGAATAGCTAGGGGGGACTACAGGGGAAGCTCCCTAAGATCCTGCTTACAAGATAATACACAATGGAAAACACACTATGGAGCAACCACCCAACCAAGTAGAGTCAATCAGCTCTAGAAGCTTCACCCCCAAGCCAAGGAACAAGAAGCATGAAGGTAGAGTGAAACCCTGGCAATGAATCAATGATCACAATCAAGAGTAGGGCGAGTTTGGCCTCCGAATAGAGCCAAAAGCAACCTGGGCACATAGCCATGCATAGCCCTAAGTTCTCTATACATAGATTTGCCTAGAATAGAGTCCTAAGCATGGACCAACTATTCATAGAATTGCTATTGATAATTCTACACATGCATACACTGTGTCAAACCTTGTCTAAACTCCATTTAGTGTGTTCTGGGCCTCACAAGGATATTAGTTACTTTCGGGTCACATCCAGTATGACGTGGCATAACTAACAACTTGATTTACTGGAGTACAGTGTATCCAAGACTAGGAGTATACTGAATCCTACTTCCTGGTCATGGACATAACATTCTTCTCTCCTTAAACTGCTTCTATCCTTAGAAGCTCTCTAAATAGGAAAGAATAACAGGAACAATTCTTTTAACTTTAAATATCAACCTAGAAAATCATTATCCTTAGTCTAACTTTCACATCAAACAAGTACTCAGAGATAATCCTATTTTCCAAGTGATAATCTCTGTACTGGAGTACAACTCAGGTTTGAAAAAGTATACTAAGCGATAAATTTTCCATCTAGGTTACATTCACCTCAAGTTAGTAACATCACCTTCATATAAAGCACTTACATGAAAGACTAGGTGAAATAACCTAATTTAAGAGATTAAAGTTAAAGAAATAATAAAATAATTATAATTACAATCTGAAATTATCCACAACTCTGACAGATAATTCATAAGCTTTCAAGTACAAATATCCTTAGAATTCAAATTCTAAGATATGAAAATTCATTCAATTAGAATCTCTAGGAGAATCATTAAGATATAGAATGATTAAAACTCAACTCTGAGTATCCTAGATACTCTTTTGAGTTAAATGCTCTTGTTTCTAGCACCAAATGCAAGAAAATAGCATTCATTCATCTTAATAGACTTGTCTGTCTCCTATGATAATTGGAGATCTAATCAGATGAAAAACTATACTCAAACATCTATAGACCATAAACTGTAGCAGAATAACATCCACTAGATAAATAAAATTCTCCACAAATAAAGTACTTATCTTGTGAGAATATCTGTGAAATCCATGGGCTCTCAATAAGATACTGGAATAAAGAGATTCAAAACATTGATCTGAATTATTACTCAATTAATAGATTAAAAATTAATCATCACACTTAAGAATCATCACCATTCCTTATAATCCTCTGACAATAATTAAGTATCTATTTATGATCCGTTTAGATTTGTATGATTTGTCAATCATAATTTCCTAGAATCAAAATCATAGTCAATCATTTACAAGATACTGGAGTATATGTTCCACATAACTCAGGAAAAGTAAGAATCATTTCAAAATCTTTCCCAACAGGAAAATACTAGATTTTAGGAATACTCTCAAATTAGGATTCTTTTACTGAAATGTAGGATATTCAAGTTCTATAAACCACTGGTAATCAAAGACATAAAGCATACCAAATGACAATCATCTTCAACTACAAAAACTTTAGATTACAATCTAGAATCAAATCTAGATACCCAAAGCCCTGCTGAAAATCAATTCAGTTATTATTCTTGGATTCATTATGATTCGTTATCCAATTGAGTTCTCTGGGATACAATCACTAATGAGCTAAGTCCCTTCCTTAACTAAGGAATACTCTATCCCAAGAATAATGTACATCCAATGCACATAATTTTAACTGATGAACTCAAATGATTCACTAATCACGCGTCTTACAAGCAATATAAATCAAAACCATCAGTTTCTGGTGAATCCACGTCACACTGATCGTTTTACCAATTAACTTCATTATGGAGTAATTAACTACTCAAGTTAATTGCCAATGATTCAGAAATCTCAAATGTCTAGGTGAAGAATTCAATTATACTAGTATAACACCACATTTAGATCCTTACCCAAATCATTTATAAGTTAATCCATAAATCTTCTATACAAAGATTTGTTAACTCGCAATACTTGATCATATGCTTATGTCCGACTAGGTTAAGTGCACCAGATAACCTTAGTAACTAGGATTACACAGTAGATTCATAGAAGATTAATCGTGCACATATGAGAATAATCTCACTATGACCCAGTACATAAACACATTCTTACTTGGCAGATTCCTCCAGAACCCACATATGTTACTCACATATCTCACTGAGATCTTGTAACTCAGCTACAAAATATTTTCTATTTCTCATGAGTAAATAACATATCCAGAAAATCTTTGAGACGAATAACATTCACTCTCAACAGTCTTCCAATCCCATTTACCTCTAATTACACAATTTCTCTCACTAATCAACCCCTCTCTGGTCCTAGTTTTAAAACTAAGATTAGGGTGACCCAATACAGAACTTTCAGACTTATATTTTGATCAAACTTACTTCTATTTCAATCAAAATGGAATAAGTAACCTTTGACCTTTTACTGTACTACTAATAGATTATGATTCAAATATCAAACCTGTTCTAGATCCAGATTGTCCACACAATCCCTAGAGAATTTTTCTTATTCGAAAAGTTCCAATTAGGCATCTTACTCTGAATCTATCCAAAATTCCTTTCAGAAAAATCTCATTTCTATACCACAACTGGTTCTTTTTTGAAAACTATGCAATCCACAGATTTTCAAATAGATTTTATCCCACCACTTCACCCGTCCTTTTAAAGAAATTATCAATTTCAATAAAAATATCTTAATCCAAAAAAAGTCAGTAATAAGCTCTTCCACTAAGGGATTTACTTCATTACAATCAGAACTTCTCCTTCAAATATTTCCAATCTGAGTGATAGAAACTACTATTCTATCGAAATCCATTTATGCAACAGAGATATTCTAGGTTTAAGAAATTGAAACATTTTAACCTTAGAATTTATCTGAATTCCAAGTCTATTCACACAAGTAGTAATTTATATGACATAACAGTCTTTCAGAAGATAACTTCATGCTGGAAAGAATTCATATAAACCAGACTGATATCTTATATTTAAAAAATTATTAAGAAGTAAAGGATTAATTAAAAAAATGAGAAATAGATTTGAGGCCTCTAATTTTGTAAATAATGAGAGACCACTTTGGGATCTAGATTAAACCTCAAATTTTTCCAAAATACCCCACATTTGATCAAATGGTTTTCTTTGTCCCATATCGCACCTAGGTACTAAAACACACCATTGATCATTAGATCTTTACAGTCCTAGAATTTCCTTTTCAAAATTACTAATGTCCCATACCATCAGCTTTTCCTTCCAGAAAATTCTTAACTGTCTTATCTGATATTCTAAAGATCCACTGGTCATCTAGCTATCCTACAATCACTATAGGAAATTATCTCTTGTTCCCAAACACTGGAGAATCCAATTTATTTGGATGACTAGCATGTCTATTAGATGGATACCACAAATCCACATCTAACTATGTGACTTAAACATAAGAATTAACATGGTTTCACATTACATTTTGATCATTCCAAGTTAGTTATAAGCTTCGAAACCCTACCGATGCATCAAAACTAGGAACAAACTTCACTGAACTAACAGATCCAATGTAATCCACGTATCAAATTCTCTTTCTAACATCATAATTGACATCCAAATTGCGGATAACTCAATGGTTACAAAGATAACATTTATTAATTAAATTAAATGAATTTAATCCAGAAAATTAATAACTGGTATCGAGCAATTATTTACTGGGATTTACACAAAATCCTAACTGCGAAATACATTTCCCGATTACACTCATTGCCTCTGATGTCCACTCTTCTTCTCTCCTTAGAATTTTCAGTTCCTTGAAAATCTTTCAGCTAAGGTACCAAGAAGACGTAACGACATTAGTAAATGTTTAAAAATTAATCACTATAGGAAAAAGTCTAAAACAATTTCATTTCTATCCTATACCTGGGCTGAATATTTGATATATCAAAAATCATTCACTAGTATGTGAAACACTACTAGTTTGATCTTTTGAATATAATTCACCATAGGATTTTACTGGAAATGAAATCAGTTACGTAATTTTTATTATTAAAAATTTTCCAATAAAATTGGACTATTTTTTCATTTTATTGATTGGCTTGGCATTACTCCGTTAATATTGACAAAACCTATCCATACATAGAATATGAAATTACATGAATGAAAATGCCCCGCAATAGGATTTCAGTAATTCTTAAACCGTATCCTGTCAGATTTACTATCTAGATAAAGAATACTATTACCACTCATTCAATCTGGTCATTTCATATCATGTGACGAGTTTAAATTCAAATTTGACGAGTATCTTGCACAAACGTTCACTTGACTGATTTTAGCGATCAGAATCGATTAGAAAACTATCAGACAAGTAACTGATTTCATATTTTAACTATATTGAGATTCAAAAAAAAAGAAAAAAAATTCAATTTTTAACTTTCAATCTGGAAGTTCCCAACTCCAAAAGTTAAAAAGAAATGACAGTACAGTAAAAACTATCAGCAATTTCATTGTGGTTCCTTATGTCAATTTTAACTTATCTATCACCGGGAAATAATTTAGACTTAGTGAAAACACTGTGATCAATTATGACTGATAAACTCAATTTAATCAATTCACTAATTCAAATTGATTCCATAGATAAAGAAAAAATGACCAAATTTTTTTTTCTTCGAAAAACTCAGTTTTTTGTTTTATTTTACGTAATTTTGATTCCTAATGTTACTAATCCAATGTCAAACTGGCATGCAAAGCACACTACATCAGTTACAAAACGTCATTCCGGAATTTTTACGTGAACTTCAATTTTACGAAATTTGTCAGCCATTAACACTGATTTGTGACCCAACTGTCAAAGCACATGCATATGACCACTCAAATCGATTGTAAATCCCTCATGCATGTCTGAATCACTCTGAGAATCAACATGCAACCAATCTATGCAACCACAGTACTACAAATTAGGAAAATGACTAGCATGCAATCAGAACAATTTCAAATTTTGCCAATTTTACACATGAAAATACAAAACTTCAGATGATCATAACTTTGACTACAGGACACCAAATTGGGTGCTATAAAGCTCAGTACAAAGGGAGATCAAGTGAACAAGATGCTTGCCACATCAGCCTGCCACCTAGGCTTCACACGTGCGAGATCAGAGTGTCTAAAAAACTATAGTAGGGCGCATTTCCACAAGGCAAAATCATGCAAAATCATGCAAACACCCATCCTATCCCAAAATTGATGCTACCAACAGTCTTAAACAATCAATTAGACTTCCATGAAGCATTCATACAGATTCTAAGATGCGATATAGGCTGAGAACGAAGATTTCTTGATTTGTAGAAGTCAAAATAGCTTCAAACTTGATGGAAATGGTGCATAATCCACCGCCCAAAATTTTACAAGTCTGATAGCTTGCTGGGAAGGTAGAAAGGAATACTAATCATACTATAAATAACTCCAGAATGATCTCCTTATGGATTTGGAGAGATCCATCCCCCAAAAATCACCAAAAATGGTCATTTTTTTTTACCTTTCAATTGCTGGAATTATTGGTTCTAACTTCAGGAAAAGCTTCAAAAGACTTTGGTTCACCTCTTTACAAGCTCTACATGGTGTTTTACAGCCCACTACTATCCAACTTTATGAAAAAACAAGCAAAAATGATGATTTTTGGCTATTTTCCGATTTTTTCATCACAATAAAGTGGAAATTCATGACATACAACTCTTTCTCTAACACATGAAAACCACTTTACAGAATTATAACCATCTAATTGATCTGATCCTGCTGGATTTTGGTTCTTACTATCTATTTTGTGCCAAAAAGCATGAAAAACCAAGCAATTTTGACCAAAACATAGCCTAGATTCATAAATCCTTGGAAAGAACCGGAATGCATCATTAATTTCATCATTAATGAACCCTAAAACGAAAGTACACTTGCTGGAAAAATCAGATTTACCAAAGATTTGCATATGATGAAGCACTCTCATCTACTCTCTGATAACTTAGAAATATTTGGTTTCTAAGTGTAAGCAATCTAGAGGTATTCTTGATTTCATAGATTGTTTTTAGAGTATCCCAAGCTTCCTTTGCAGTGGTGCATGTACTGATCTCTCTTAACACTTCATTGGTTTGCATTCATTTTTATGAAATGAAGGGCAATTCTAGTTCTTTTGTGAAATGCTGCAGCTTCATTAGGTGTAGCAGGTTCTTCTTCAACTCCACTCACAATATCCATTACATCTTGTAAAATCAATAATGATTCCATTCTGATCTTCCACATTGCATAATTGGAAGATGTTAATCTCTCACTGTGCTCCAAGAAATGTGAACCAGTTGAAGACATTTTCTCAATGAGAAATTCTAGTAATGACTAAAAATGGAGTTGAAAGGATGTTGCTTACTATCTCACTCTAGGATCTAACACTGATGTTGATCCAACCTATGAAATCTAGCAACAGATGCGAGAACAAATTCTCAACCCAGAAAATCAGTCTATCTTGAATTTGGATCTTGCTTCAGTCACAAAGAAGAAGCACATGCAAGTAAGAAGTCTATCTCTCCCACGAGTTTCAAAGTACTGAAAAAGTCTCTAGGAACTTACTTTCAACTCAGACACAATAATATGTGTGAAATGAAAAGTCTAAGACCTCAGAACACTCACTTCTATCCAACTCTTCTTGATTGATAGTGAAAAATGATGAAATTGGTGAAAAAGATAGATGTGTGCTCACTTTGGCATATCCCACGAGTTGAGTACTCTCTCAAACTCTCTGATTGCCTAAAACTCTTTTAAAAACAAATTAAATTGGTTTAGAAACTCGAGCAACACATTCTACTCTTCAATATCTATCCAACAAGCTATAGATCATCAAATTTGAATCAAATCTTGAGAAGTAGCACTCATTAATGAGGGCTGATTTCACACGTGTGAGCTCTCTGTCCGTACAGGGTTCTGCTGGAGTAGATCAGGCTTGTTTTGATCCACTTATGATCCACAGATATCCTATCTCTCAGCGAGTTTGAATCCCTCTCCCAAATCCGAGTTCCTGCAAGCAAAAGCACTGAAGATTTGATGTATACGCCCTCACCTCTTCAAAGCATGAAGCTCTGATACCATGTGAAGTTTTTAGCACGTGTGAACTTCACCACACACCCTACAGGATCTTACTGAGGTGTTGTGATTGCACAAGATTGGTCAAAGAATAGTATGCTTGAAAAATCTAAGGCAAGAGCACAATGACATACATCTGATGAAAAAATCTAACTTCTCACTATGAGAAATGAATGTCAGAAGTAATTCTAAGTGCTCAGTATGGGAAAAAGAGGCTGCTCTCGGATAGAGAGAGAAAATCAATCATGAAAAACTCGGGTAGAGAGAGAATGAGTCCAAAACACCAAATCTCAATATTCACAATATGGCAAAACATGCCAAGATTTTCCTACATGAGAGAGACTCGAATTCCTATAGTGGAGTTGCATGGAAAGTCCACTTAACTGAAATAATTCACCTACCAATGATCCACATGTGTAACTGCATGCATGGATATTGCATGTACTGCATGTCAACTCATAAAACTGCCTAGACATGTGTAGATCACAGAAACCACTTTGCATGTTGCATGCATTGATTGCATGTGGCTTGCATGCATACAGTATGACATTGCATGCTATCTAAACATCTGCATGTCATCAAAATTGAATCTATCTAGCTCAAATCCGACCTATACTAGAAGGTTATGTGCTCAATTCACATGCCTTTTATGTACAACATGAAATACAATGGAAATAACCATGGACATGGCCCCAAACTCGAGATAGGAAGATAATATTTTAATAATCTTCACAAGAGTGACGCATTTTTCTGCATCTTCACCAACGTTCACTTCAGCACTGACTGACATTGCACCCTTTTCACGCTCACCCCATGCAGCTACGCTAACTAACTGGACAATGATTGCAGCCACCCACGATCTCCTACAGACAACACATCCACTTTGTACTTTCTTCATCTGCATACCTGTAATATTGTGTATATAAACTGGATACCATTTGAGTATTCAGGTTGACGATTGAAGACGAGATTGATTGAAGATCAAGTGTGTAAATCAGTATTAGAAGCTTATCAGAGATAGACAAAAGTAGATGCTTTGTGCATTTATTCTTTATTTGTCAATAATAAGGTTTTCATTTCTTTACAGATTAAATTAGCTTCGTAGAGCACGCGGTTTTGCCCGCTATTGTCTTGTGCTCTACCACATTATTGACATGTATATTTGATATACTTAATCTGATAACAACTCTTTGTTCTATGTTCAGATCTGTGTCAATATTGTTATGCTTATCATTAGTCATTCTGTCTAACTTTTCTAGTTGATCAATTTGGTAATCTGTTTTAGCACGACTAATATTTAGTCTTGTCTTTCGCGAACAATTCATGACTAATTATTAGTTGAAGCTCAATCTAGCTCTTCACAAAACATTCGTGACTAATAGTTTGTCTAGCTATTCACGACAAATTACTCTTCTGATGCTTTATTAAAGTTTGGCTACGTAATCAAGAACGATAGTGATTTCCATCACTACCGTTCTGTTCGTTTTGATAGGCGTAGTCATGCTTACGGAGAAAGTCGTATAGTTCGTTCCGCTGCGCACGAACACTTTCCGTTTATGTTTTTTTTCTTGTTTGTGGGCCTTGAAAAAAAATGAAAAGTAATAATCACAAAATTTCAATAAGTTAGTCATGCCAAGCTCGTCGTTATGATCACTTTTCATTTTTACAACACTAAAAATCTGAGCTCACATTAGGAAGTTACAACAATTCAAAGGAAGAAAAGATGAAGTTGTATTCAACTTAGAAAAGTGGGGTATATATATAAAAAAAAATCACAAATTGGAATGAATAGAACTTTGAATTCCGTAAACTATTTTAGTGCCCATCAAATAAAAGAAACCTAAAAAAAATATCATGAAAGTGATGGCAAAAGTTTTTGGTTTTTTTGACGGTGATCTCAATGGCTTTACGCCATTGATTAGATTTTGGTTCGTACCATAAGCTTTAAAGTCTGTGGCCAAACCTTCTGAGTTTTTCTTCAGTTCGACAACTTTTGCCACCCAAATAGGTATGGAACTTCCGGGGTAATAACTCTACATCCATTTCGACCTCATTGATCGAAGTTGATACAAATGAATTGAAAGTGGTTGGCAAGGATTGTGACCAAAAAGCCTCTTGGCTATACATTGATTCTGACAACATCTTTTGTTTGGAAAGATATTTGACAAGTTTTTTGGTTTCAACCACAAACGCATCATTGCGATCCTTGTATTCTAAAAACTTCTAGCTCATGAATTGCAAATAATCAATAAAAAACATTATTCCTTTCATTTCATCTGGATCCATATCCTTCGTGGATGCTAGAAAGATGGATTCATGTTTTGAAAGTACACACTGCAACAATTTGAAAGGTTCACTCCATACGTTGTCTCCATCATTAGAATAGTATTTCCATTGCATGGTTGGCTCACCATTCATCATTTGAAAACAAAAATAGTGAGGATTGGTGTGTCCTTCTAAGCCGTCATTTCCTTGAGCAATACAAGGATCTATAAACTGTTTCCAGTCTACCATTTGTTCAAGTATTTCTACTTTAGTACTTTTGATACGACCGCCACCTATCTTTTCACCAATTTGTGCTAGCATATCTGGCATTGTATGAACTGATTTGGACTTCAAAGACTTGGATATGACACTAAAAACCTGATCTATGTCTTCATGTGTGTGGCCAACCAAAAGAAATCCCATTTCTACCTTCTGGAAGATGTTATGTGCCACTAACATACAACAAAGAGAAAAAATAAATTTGTTTTTGTTCTCCCTCAATTGTCAGCTTGAATACGTAAGATCGGATGTAAGTTACCACGTGATGCTTGTACCTTTCTTATTGCTCACATTATTGATGTGGCAACTTGATCGCTATCATGAGCATGCAAGGTATCAATCCAAACATCACAAAGCAATTTGAATCCATGAACCAATGCCCCGCAAACATGTGTTTCCAAAAATCGATTGCCCTCTAATCTGGGAGGAGTCTTATTGAAACAGGATAATGTTATTGTATTTTGATCCAATCCATCAATGATAAGACACAAAGACTGCCCAGGATGGGATCTTGACTCTTCTTTCCAATATGCATACAATTTTCTAGAATCAAAAACATGATGTAGATGATTTCCTCTCAATGCAATATAGCGATCATGCATCCTAGCGTCAGGAGTTGTCTCTATTGCATTTTTTAGGTCATCACATTCTTTGAACATTTGGACATTCTTTGTCTTGTTGGAGTCTTGACATGTCCAAACTCTTGTTTTCACATCTTGTAGAGTGTGGATCTTGAAACTTCAGGAATACACGTGTCTTTAAGTTGTGTGTTTATAGTTTTGAAGACGTCATGTTTATGCATGCCGAGTGGGAGATGATGTTCGCAAATAACGACACCATCTTTTGATTTATGTTGTAGATGTGGTTGAGGCAACACATGCTTTTCCAAAAATCCACGCATTATGGCCAGCCCTTTTGAAGAATTTCCACGTTGCTTGAATGTGCCAATGTTTCCATAAAACTTGTACACAACAATGAAATAACGTGCCTCAACAATTACTTGCCAAAACATTCCATGGGAGATTCTCAATAGATTCTGATATGCTTTTATGCATACAACTTTACCATCCAACGTAGATTTGAAGCACAATTTGGGTTCTTCCAAAATATCAAACATTGCATTTGATATTTCTCGTCTATGAAAAAAAAATTTGAACATTTGCAATAACTGATTATGCTTGCCATCTCCTCATTTTCTCCACACACCTAGTCGCAACTATTAACATTCTTTGTAGGTGATTTGTCGAATGCACAACTTACCACAACATGGTTGCATCAATGTTTCTCTTATATTTTCTGACGATAAAACATATTCTGTCTTTTTTGGTGTAACAAAAACAAGCACACATTTTCTTTTGAAATTCTGAGGAGTTCCAAAGGATGTTGGACATACTTGAGGCTCTCTTTGCAGATCTTCAAAAACTTCCTCTGCTTGTGACCATCTTGATCTTGTAGGATCGGTTGTCATATTAGCATCATGTAATATATTGCTTGTGTAATCATGTTTATCGAAATTGAATTCCGAAAAATCTGAATTACATCGGGTGAATGCATTTGCACTTGCCAAGATTGACGAATTCGGTGTGCACTTTGTTTGAATGTCGATTTCAAAATGATGTCTTTTATTTTTGTTGTTATCAACAGTCTCTCCAAGATCCTCCACATCTGTAAGAATATCCGAGTTGTATGTTGATGCAAATATATTATGAGTAACCACATCCTCGACATTTGTAATATCTGAATTATACATTGATCTTGACATATTACGATTTTGAGAAATATCTTCGATTCCTGTCAAGATATCCGAGTTATAGTTACTTGATCTTGTTGTATTGTAGTCGGTGGATCTGGTTTTGACATCTTCTACACCACTTACATAATCTGAATTATATACTGATTTTGTTGACGTTTTTTGAATGCTACCTTTTTTTGAACCACAAGGCTTGCTCAACATTTTTTTGATGTTGCTCCTATTTTAACCACTAGAATAATATATAAAGCTCTCAGTGAATGGTTTAGTAGACGATACATATTTTTTCTTTTTAGAGTGCAAAGACAGTTTTGACAAACACCAAATCATTGTTTGATTTTGTGTGTAGAAAGGGTCTCCGTCATCTGCCATGACATTCGCAATATTTGCTTCTGTTGTAATTGAAGTCAACTTCACGATAACAAGCAAATGTTTTTCACCAGTATAGTAGCCTTTGAATTTAACAATGCAAACTACTACCCCTTGAAAATCCATACAATCAACAACGTCATCAATGTTGTATAATGGACAGTTGGCAAGAACAAATTCATTCATGTTAACAATATCTGCATTATCCCACAAGATCTTCTTTGCAATGGGATCGATGGAGATGTAGTTGTAAACATCTTTTAGGCGATAAAAATCACTGTGAGGGTATGGCAAGGGACAATCTATTTTAAACACCTTTGAAATTAGGACCACAATTTTATCCATACCAACTTCTTTGTAAAAAAAATATTCCGTTTGATTCAGCAATTAAGACATTTTCAAATGCAACCGCCTCTCTCCAAAAAATTAAAGCAACTGGAACATCTTCTCTTGAGCAGTCCATGTAGTGACCCTGAAAAAAAATTATAAGTACACTTTATGTTAGGATTTGCAATGCTATTGAAAGTATAATTAACAAAATTATGAAACTGTAATAAAAGTATAATTAGCAAAATTAGAAAAAACTATAGCAAAATTATGAAACATTAGCCCTTAGATCTTGGCCTTTAGCCGATGGCGCTTAGCTCGTAGCCCTTAGCCCATAGCCCTTGGCCCTCGGCCCTTAGCCTTAGCACTTCACCCTTAACCCTTAGCCTTTGGCCCTTGTCTCTAGACCCTTAGCCCTTGGCCCTTAGCATTAGCACCCTTGTCCCTCGGACGTTAAGCACTTGGCCCTTAACCCGTAGCCCTTAGTCCTTTAGCACTTGACCCTTGGCGCTTATCCCTTCATCCATAGCCTTTGGCCCTTGGGCTTAGCTCTCGGCCCTTAGCCTTAGCCCTCGGCCCTTAATGTTAACTCTTGGCCCTTAGCCTTAGTCGTTAGTCCTTAGCCATTAGCCGTTAGATGTTAGTCCTTGGCCGTAAGCACTTGGGCCTTAGTCGTTCGCCCTTGGTCCTTCACCCATAGTCCTTGGTCTATCGGTCTTAGTCATGGGAAGCTTTATTCTTAGTCCTTTAAAGCCCTTAGCCCTTAGCCTATGTCCTTATATATATAAGAAAGTGGATGGGGGGCACGGACGCGGACGCGGACGCGGGCACAAAAATGTCCAAAACCCACCGGACATGCATCCCTGATATATATATGTTCATATATTTTTTTTTTAATATTTTTTGATTTTTTATTATTCATTGTTTATGTTTTAGATTCTTTTTTTTTATAGTTTTTTGACTTTTTATTATTCATTGTTTGATTTTTAAATTTATTTTATAGTTTTTAGATTTTTTATTATTCATTTTTTAATTCTATTATTTATTTTCTAGTTTTGAGATATTTTTAATTTTTTTATTCTGTTTTATTTTTTTTATTTTTATTTGTGTGTTGAGAGGCAAAAATTAAACACTTGGATTGGAGCTTGGCCCCTTCCATCCACCACGGCCGCTAAACCCTAGATTTTTTTTTTTCAGAAAAATAAATTTTAATTTTATTTACAAGAAAGTTGAGAAAAACAAAATTTTAAATAAAATACACTTTGATCGGGGCTTGGCCCCTGACTCCAGATTTTTTTTTTTCAAGAAATTAAATTTTATTTTTGTTTACAGAGAACTTGAGAAAAATAAATTAAAAATAAAATGCATTTTGATTAGGGCTCTGTCACAACGAATAGAGCCAAGATTTTTTTTTAAAAATAATTTTTAATTGTTTTACAAAAAAAATGAGAAAAAAAATAACACTTTGATTGAGGCTTGGCCCTTTCCATCCGCCGCGGCGGATGTACCCAAGATTTTTTTTTCTTCAAAAAAATGAAAAAAAAAATACACTTTGATTGGGGCTTGGCCCCTTCCATCCGTCGCGACGGATAAACCCAAGTTTTTTTTTTTGTTTTCTCAAAAAAACTATATTTTAATGTTTTTACAAAAAAGTTGAGAAAAACAAAATTAAACACTAAAACCTTTTGATTGGAGCTTGGCCCGTTCCATCCGCCGTGGCGGATGGACCCTAGATTAAAAAAATAACTTTTAATTTTTTTTACACAAAAGTTGAGAAAAACAAAATTAAAAAAAAAATACACTTTGATTGAAACTTGGCCCCTTCCATCCGCCACAACGAATGGATCCAAGATTCTTATTTTTTTTCAAATAAATATATTTTAATTTTTTATACAAAAAAATTGAGAATTTCAAAAAAAGAAAAAAACAAACACTTTGATTGGGGCTTGGCACCCCAAGATTGGGTCTTGGGGGTGCGGGTCTGACTGTTCCCCCTTCAAGCTACCATTTTTCTATCTTATTTTAACTTTATTTTATTTTTCTCAAAACAATGTTTGAAGGGGTGGCCTCAACAACTGGCTCCTTCTTTCTCAACATCCAACCATTCACACATACGCACAAAAAAGAGAGGAATAGGAGAAGAGTAATGGAAAGAGAGAGATAAATAGAGAGAAAGAGACAATTAGAGAGGGCAGGGGAGTAGGAGAGAGGAAGAAGGGAGAGGAGAGAAAACTAGACTATTTAAGATTTTTTTAATTTTTTTAATTTTCTCAAACTCTCTTAGTTGAATAGTTTATATTTTTAGCCTCTCTCTTTACATTACATATCTACCTCTCTGTTTTTATTTAAATGGTTTTTTTTTTTGTTTAAATCCCTCTTTTATCAAAAGTTTTTAATATTCTTAAAATAAAAAGAGCTAAATAGAAGAATGGAGTCAAGGCCGCCCTAAAAAAATTAATTTATGTTTTTTTTTTTTTTTTTTTTTTTTTTTTCAGAATAATTTATAGTGGGAGGCTTGGCCCCAATTTGGCCCCCCTTAATAGATTTATTTTATATTTTTCTTTTGTGAAAAGTTTCTTATTTTATTTTATGTTTTTTCATTTTGCAAATTTTTCGACTTTGGAAATCTTTAGTTTGAGTTGGCTTGCTAAATACTCTTGTTCTTTAAAAAAAAAATCAGAATTAAAATTTGTTTTTTTTGTCTAAATAATAGAAAAAATAAATAATTTAAAAAACAAAACCATCTGTCGTAGTGGATGGACCCCAAGTTGTTCCTTTTTAGAAAAAAAAATTAAAAATCAAGATTTAATTTTTTTTCTAAACAATTGAAATTTTCATCTTTGAGGAGGGCTTGGTCCTTTCACCCGCCGAGGTGGATGGAAAGGGGGCCAAACTCTCCTTGAATTTATTTATTTTTTTTTTTGGGGGGGAGGGAGGAGCAGCTTGGACCATTTATTTTTTCTAAAAAATAGAAAACAAAATTTAAAAATAAAAAATCATCCGCCGCGGCGAATGGTTTTTTTAAGTTTTGTTTAATTAAAAAATTTAAAATTAATTTTTTTTTTTTAATTTTTTTCTAAAAAATAGAAAAATAAAATAAAAAATAAAAAACCATCTGTCGCGGCAGATGGAAACCATCCGATGTGGCGGATAGACACCAAGTGTTTTTTTAAAAAAAAAATTAAAAAATAAATTGCAGTTATTTATCTAAAAAGCTAAAAATTTATTCTTAACAAAAACATCTAAGAGAGGGGCTTGGCTCCTCTCTATCTGACACTTTCATCAAATTTATTCCATAATTGTTTTTGAAAATGACAAAATTGAAAAAAGATAAATACATGAGTCTCGAAGATAAATTTCCATTTGTTTTCAAGATTGTCAAAGCTTTTTTTACTATCAAGCAAATTGCAAATTTTTTCTTTTTCAAAATTTATTACTTTTGAAAAATGGTAAAAGTTAGTTTTGGGGTCTGTTGGAAATTTTTAGTTTGAGTTGGTTTACTGAATACATTTATTTTTGGTTTTTTTTTCTAAAAAATTTAAAAAAAATTTAAAAATAAAAAACCATCCACCAAGGCAAATGTTTTTTTTTTTTTTTGTTTCGTTTATTAAAAAAGTTCAATATTAAACTTTGTCTTGACAGATAGACACTAATTGTTTTGTTTTAGAAAAAAAAAATTAAAAATTAAATTTTAATTTTTTTTCTTAAAATCCTGAACAAAAATTAAAAAAAAAAACATCTTTAATGGGTCTCTTTAAAAAAAATTCAATTGAAATATAAAATAGGTGCAACAAAATACAATTCAAAAATTTTACAATGCACTAATTAAAATTGTGATGATTGCAATATGGCTAGACTTTCTATATTGCTGATCGACTTCCGAGGAACCAAGCCTCTTAGTTTTTACGAGGGCTTGGAAGATTTCTACAAAATCGAACTCTGTTGGAGCTCATCTAAAAGCGTTTGTGGTGGTTCCAAAAAAATTTGTAGGTAATCTCACGTTCAATATGGAGGATGATGTTCAGTCCCTTGGTTTAATTCAATGGATCTATGTTCACGACGAGATCACTTTCGATCGCATAGAGCTTATGACACGAACTCAAGATGAAACTGAACATCATGTTGTTCTGTCATGTGAAGACACCATGCACTTCACTGAACCGCTTGTTATTTAAGATGAAAATAGGGTCTGTTTGGATTTTGAGGACAGTCACCTACAAAAATAGAATTTTTTGAGGAACAATATGGACATTGCAATTGGATATATGTGTTGAAAGTGAAAGTTGTTGATTCTGGATCTCATAGTAATCCATGCATTGAAGTCAATGGCGCAAAGCTTTGTGCCAAACGTATATTATCCATAACAATCATCAATGGATTTATGCAGGTCAATCATCAAACTGCAAGACATTGGATCATGTGTGCGATTGATGAGTACTACTGTAGATGGACTATATCATTATTTAAGAAGGATTTTAGGCCAGTTCTTAGGTGGACAATGTTGAGTACTATAGTGACCTTGTACAATTCAGCTCGTTGGATTTTCTCAAAGAAGGAAATTGCAACAAAATTGAAAGTCTGATGTGGAGAACTTTTTCAATGAATGATTGGCCAACATTCACGGCTTAGAAAATATGGCATTTTCTCTCTCATATCCAAAGATCTCTTTGATCAGTCTCTCTGACATTGGTTGTCAAACATGGGTCACTTACAAAAAATAGAAAATATAGTTGATCTCAGTAACAATGTCCAGGTTTTTGAAGTTTAGATACAAAATTTTAAAATACCGTTGGAGAATTGGAAGCTGATGTACTGAATTACAAGAAGGCATATTATTCTGTCTGTTTGGTGGATAAGCATGATGATGATGATATTGATCGTCTTCATGTCTTGATGATGTGAGATAAAATGTAAGTTCATTCGTGGTTTCATATTTGGGGGATCATTTTGAATATTGCACCATATACAAAACCATGAATGATTATGAATGATAGTTTCAATGTTGCATAGAGGTTGTTGCACATTAGTCAATGCATTCTTAACATGAGGCATTCTCCAAAGATCTCTTCAGTCTCTCTGACATTGATTGTCAAACATGAGCCACATGCAAAATATGAATTTTTCGAGGAACAACATGGGCATGAGATACACATGCATTTAAGTCAATGGCGCAAAGCTTTGTGCCAAACTTTATTATCCTTACCAATCATCAATGGATTTATGGTCGAATAGTGTTAAAATTTCACAGTTCTAGCTTGACCAATTTTGGTCATATTGTTTGTAAATTGTATTATGCTCATGTTGCGGCTTGTCACACGTGCCAAATAGCATAGAATACTCTTTCTAAGTCTCATTCCTAGCCTAGCATAGGAGTGGCACCTTTGGAGTGAGTCCAAATAGTGCTTTGATAAGCTAGAGAGAAAATAGGAGCTAAAAATAGCACGTTTTTCATTGTTTTGGGATCTCGAGATCTTGACCCCAAGTTGGGGTGGATCCAATGACCTATTAGGGTAGATGTTAGGGTTAGGGTATGATAAGTTCAGAGGTGCCCTAATATTCTTAGATCTGAACTTGAAAAGTATAAATGTATGATGGGATTTCCATCCAAATATCAAGAAAAATAGAGTTTTTCCACTTCTATCATCATTGTCTTTTGGTGGCAAGTTCTAGCTATTGGATGTTAGTGTTCTTATGCATTAATTGCTTGGTTTGAAAGGTACTGAACCTGTTTACAGGTCTGAGAAGCTTGATGTACCTTACTTTGATCAAACTATGTGCCTAATGTGGAGTTAAATGCCAAATTTGCTAGTTTTGGTAACTAGTCTTGATTCTAGCTCATAGTTTGGACCTAGATCTTTTATTTGTGCATCCTCCATCACTTTTAGGATTGATTGGAATTTATTTTGCTATAAAATTTTGTCAAATAGCAAGCAGGAAGACTCAGTTTTGACGCAGCCAGGTGACTATAAGAAGGATTATCCTATACGATTTGCAAGCAGACAGCTTACAGATCTAGAGAAGAATTATTCAACAACAGAACGTGAAGCGCTAGCCATGATTTTTTCTGTTCGAAAATTTCGTCACTACCTCATGGAAACGCACTTTGTATTTTATACGAATCATCAACCGTTACTTTACTTGGTAAATAAGATGTGTAATATTGGACGTATTGCAAGATGGTTATTATTATTGACTGAATTTGACTTTCGAATTGTGGTCAGAAAGGGAAGCAACATTATCTAGCCAATCACATTTCGCGAATTGAATCCGCACCAGTTAATACTGAAGTGGATGATGAACTGCCAGATGCTGCGTTGTTCTATGTTGAAGCAGTACTTGAGTGGGCGGCAGATATTGTTGAGTACCTGATGCTAGGACAACCGAATGACTCTTTGACAAAAGTACAGAAAAGACAATTGATTCATAAGACTCAACCTTATCAATTAATTGCAGGACAATTGTATTGTCGTGGATGAGATAATATTTTACGAAGATGTGTTTTATCACATGAAGTACCAGATCTAATCATGTTTTCACATGATGGCATGGGTGGAGGACACTTCTCTACAGATATTACTGTTCGCAAACTTTTGCAATCCAGTTGTTGGTTGCCTACGCTTCATAAGGACACAAAAAATTTTATTCAGACATGTGATGTCTGCCAGTGAGCACGACGGCCTACTCAACAGAATTATGAACTCTTACATCTTGGCCAAAGCCCCTCTTGAACCATATAACTAGTTTAAGACTATTTTTGGTGAGCTCAAGCGAACAATTAAGGCCAATACAAAGCAGCAGTTCGTCGCTGGCTCTCTATTGTCCCTCTTCACCGCTTCTCACTTAGAAAACAAAAGCCATGGCTTCCACCTGGATTCTGTGCTTTCGGTTTATGAAGAAGCACCGGCCGAGTCATCTCACCATGTCTCAAGTTCTCATAGTAATCGTCGTCCACGCAGCGAGATCGTAATTCTTGACTCGCCTTTCGTGTTACGACGACGTACTAGGCATACCTCATCAGCTGCGCTCCCACCCCTTGCTGCTGTTCGCACTGAACTTCCCATTCCCTCACCTCTGATGCTTCCCTCGCCTCTACTCCTATACAAGGACAGTTTGTGACCATTAGGCCTACCATTCCCATCATGGCTGCTCAGGCCGCCTCACCCCCACACACCAAAGCAACCTCACCCAACACACAGTTCTTCATGGATATGTTCGATGATTCCGGCCCCCTTGGGGCCACCAAAATCTTTGAAATGCCCCAGAGCCCAGTGCCCTTTAAACCCCAATCCCTTGGAAGAAGATTCGAGCATATCCATGAAGCTACTGTTGGTGTCGAAGATGCCACTCAGCAACCACCCACATAGGGTAGCCCAACCACACTTCGGCTCGACACAACTGTAAAGTCACCAAAGCAGTTCGACGCCACGGTGCTTGAAGGGTTTGAAGACGAGAATATTTTTGAAGAAGAAGAGACCTTGGCACCTATTCCACACCTACCAACGACAGTACCATCAGGGTCTCCTGCTGCTGCCACCTCCACAACTATCGATTCTAGTGATGCTCTCGGATTAGTTTCAAGCCTTGGGAAAGTGATCCAGTCTATGTTGGATAAGAAGAAGGAAATGGAGTAGAGGATCTATGATTTAGGATCCAAAAACACTCTGATCAGCCAGAAAATTGTCCAGCTGAATCGAGAGGTAAAGATAGCCAAGCAACATGAAGAAAAGGCTGAAAGCGAAAAGATTTTGGTCCAGCAACAAGCTGATCACTTGGAAACCTACATCAGCTCCCTGCAAAATGCCCTGACAACCGCACAAGATCAGGTAGATAAGGCAGTGCAAGATGCCAAGCAACAGGTGCAGCTGCTGAAGGGGCAATTACAAATGGCCGAACAAGATCGCACATGGCTTCAAGGTGAATTGGATGCGACCACCCTTGAGCGTGATGCATATCTGCAAACACAAATACCCGATCATCTGGTCACGCCGACGGAGATTGCATATTTTTTCAAGAAAGTGAAAACATACAAAGTGGCCCTTCAGGAATTCCAAGGTCGCTTTGATAGGTTCAAAGGAGCAGCTTCAACCGAGTTGGCAAAGGCATAAGAGACCATCAATGCCTATGAAAAAGCCGTCGCTCAAGTGTTGGAAGCCGGACCACAAATCCCCGTCCCGGTCATGCCGCAATTCTCCCCTTCGCGCGAAGAAGTTGTATAGATGGATACAGGGGTTGATTCGAGCATGGACCAGGGGGGAGCTCCAGATCTAACAGATCAACCGCCAACTATACCGACAATACAAGCGGGTCCTCCTCATCAAGGACAAGCCATTTATTCAGAAGGCCCATCAGCGTCGAGGACCAGATCCAGACCTTATTAAAGCAGCATCCACATGAGTCCTGACGTGGTGGATGGGTTCTCAAATTTAAGACCTCCGAGATCGAGACCGGCAAAGAATTAGACAAAATACTTGCACTAGGAGAGCAATCGGCATGGAGAATCACGGTTTTTGAGAAAACTCCGGAATCAATTAGGAGTTACGTCACCAGCCCTCGCCAGTTGCGGGTAGATCCTTATTACGTGCCAATGCCGCAAAGACAAAAATGGAAAGACTTGGGATTGGCTATGGATAAAATCACCATCCATATGCCCAATTGGCCAATCATCCACCAGTCTTACAGCTGGAATATTTTAGTGGACTTCCACCGAGCTTACAAGCATATCAGAGAGAGTATGTTCACTCTCCGGATCCAACGGTGCGACAATCGACAATGCTTGCAAAAGATCTAACTCTGTTGGCGTCAGTGGCAACCAAATGGGACGATTGTCTTCCTACCCTGGCATTCGATCTAAATAAGCCGATGGCCTTAGAGCAAATCAAAGATCAGCTGCCGATTGCTCGACTGTATTTTCGTGCGGCTATGATGGGAGGCTCTTGGGAATCTCGCTTCACCTCATGGACAACTTCCAAGTTGATTGTTGGAGCCCACCGTTGTTTCCTGTCGCATAATTTGGATCTCAATACTGCACGTCTTGAATTTATGAAAAAGGTGCAGTATTATTTAATTAATATTCGGCGCGAAGCCAATAAAAGTCCCCAATAACTACATATTGCAGGTGTGGGGGAGGGTTTGCGGATCCCAAGGCAACCCTAACCCTAGTTAAAAGTGAGAGGGATTTGGCACCCTGCGTGTGTAAGTCCAACCCAATTATCACATAGTTATTTGATTAATTAGAGATTCAATAAAAGGACTTTAGGCTTTTTTGCGGGACTTTTAATGTCGTAGGACCTAAATGTTAAGTTAGTGAATAAAGTTGGGTTTCCTTCCAATTTTGATGGTTCCCACACTTTTTTAAATCTGAATAAAAAGAGAGGCAAGACTGGACCAATAGGATTCAGAGGCCAGGTTCCTCCTCTCTACTATAAAAAGGGACCAACTCGAGTTGCTCCTGATGTTCATTTTCTCATTTCAATAAAGCAGATTGGTTCTCTTTAGAAATGGATTGATGAATGTCCTTGCTCTTCCTCTCTTTTTCTCCATTTCTCATGCTTTCTTTGGATTTTGTTAATTGTTGGATTTGATCATTATTGGGATTGCTATTTCTTATGATTTCTTTGGATTTTGCTAATTGTTGGATTTGATCATTATTGGGATTGCTATTTCTTATGCTTTTTGTGAGAGAGAAAGGGAGAGAGAGAAGAGTAAGTTTCTATCATTGTTGTGGATTTAGGGTTAATGGAAGTAGGATTAATGGATGTAGTGTTAATGCTTAGTGTTAATGGATGTTAGTGTTAGATCCTCCATTCATGTTGAAATATGAACTATACTATCGCTCTCATGGGAATGAACCTCCGCGTGACAACTAACTCTGTCTCTTTGATGCTAGATTGACTAGATCTTGGATTCAGATTAGGAAGGAAAGAAACCCACTACAACCTTCTACTATTTCTCTCACTTTATAAAAGGGGTAATTCAAGTACATTTGAGCTTAAGTAAATTTGAAATGAAATCCACATCATCATTACTTGAAGATACTTTTGAAGTGTTCCCCTCATAAAAAATGACATCTCTACTAATCACCTTATCAGTAGTAGGAATGTTAACCTTGTAGGCTTTACTCACCTCACGATATCCAACAAATATACCTTTCCTTGAAAATGGATCCTCCTTCAATCATCAAGAGTTATATTGACATAGCAAGTGCATCCAAAAGTTCTAAAAAACTTGACACTCGGCCTCCTCTTGAATATCATCTCAAAAGGTATCCTTCCGTCCAATATAGCACTCGGCCATCTATGGCATAAAAAGTTAGCACACAATAAAGCTTGATTCCAAAATGGTTTTGGAAGAATAGCTACTAGCCTCATGGCTTTAGCACTTTCACATAAAGTCCTATTCTTCCTTTCAGCCACTCCATTCAGTGTTGTGGGGTCCTTGGTGTTGTATACTCCCTCTTGATCCCATGCTCATCACAAAAGGCCTTGAACTTGGTAGATATGTACTCGCCACCATTGTCACTCCTTAAGAACTCGATCCTTGTGGAAAATTGGTTCCCCCTTGCATTCTTGAACTTAACAAAGATATCATACACTTCATCTTTGCTCTTTAGTAGATAGATCCAACAAAATCTACTAAAATCATCAATGAAAGTTACATATTGACAAAATTTCAAGATTCACACGTGTGGGAATGATCCACATGTATGATAGATCTAATTAAGCTTTATGATTAGCACAATAACCTGATTCTAGATTGAATAGCAAGATCTATTACATAAGTTATGGCTTAACCACAATCTAGCATGCTAAGCATAAGAGTATGATAGCAATGAATCATAAATGAGCAAAAGTACAAGAAATTAGTGCATTAGCATTAGCATCAACACGAGTTAGAGAGAGAAGGATCCAAAATGGCATGAGATAGCTACAAAGCTTTGGTTCTTCATCATTAATTATTAGAAGAGCTACACATATTTATGGAATAGCTCGAGGTAGAACCACATCCATCCACCTTTCAATGACATCTAAAGTGAAAACTAGAGTCTATGTGACATTTGTCATATCTCATGCGTGTATCTCTACCTACTTTTACCAAGTGTCCTAGTTCTAACTAGAATTGTACAAATCATCATGCATGTGTCCATTTCACTTTGTCAATCATTTAGAAGACTAGGTTGGGCTTCCAAAAAAGATTGGGCAAAGGTGATACATGAGGCCAAGCATTCAAATCCCGATTGATTTAAACAACAATGGGAAGCAAGTTCCATGAATTTGCATGCAATTCTGAACATGTCACACATTTACATTGAGTATTTTTCCTCTCTTGTTCAATGAATTTGCAAGCAATTCTGAACATGTCATGATTTGATGACCATGATGATTGAATGTCTTTTTATCTTCTACTCATCAATCATCTAATTTTATCTCCCTGTATGAACTTGCATGCTTTTCTAAACTTGTTGTATTGTGTGGACTTTGTTATATGTCGAATCTAAACTCTGCGGTAGAACCACTGAAACATTGACAAATGTAGTTTTATTTTTCATTGGTTCCTCCATGTTGTGTATTTTGATGAAATGCTGCTCGTGCTTGCCAATGTGACTTCTCCATCCCCTTTGATGACCAGACACTCAAGCTTCCATACGTGTTTGCAAAAAATGTTGTATGATCTCTTAGTATGTGTTGCAGATGTCAAAACCATAATGTCAATCTTATGTTTGGATCTAAATATATATGAAAAATTGAAAGCAACTTAAAGAATTTATACTAACCATGTAATGAGTGATGTGATTTTCTCCCCATGATTTTGATACTACATTAACAAACTCAACACAAGTCCTTTGTATGGCTTTCTTATCAATATCATAGTATTTATCTTTTTTTTTAAATAGCAATCATACTATCAATCTTCTTCCATACATCAACTTTAGTATTCTAGTTTTGCCGTCTTTCTCGAAATCCTGAGTGGTAGCAATAATATGTGTCCAGAGATTGAGTGTTGAATATTAGAAGCCTTACCAGTATGATTTGATAGAGACGCTTTTGCTCCTCCTATGCTTGGCTTAGTTGGCATATTCCCATTCTAATCTGAAAGCTTTTCATCTTTTTGAATTTTGACATGTCTCTTATGAAGTCCTGCTTTTGATAAAACATCTTCTAATCGAGAGATAGCTTCTTTTGTTGATGATGCTAGCTTAGTATTCCAAGCAGAAACTATATGAAGATAAATGATCTTTTCTATTAATCTAACTTCTGCATGAAGAGTGCAAACATGCACATTTTTCAAGGGGATAGGTAGCACAGGCTACCAGTTTGGATCCGCATATTCTCTAGTAATTCCTGTACTCCTAGTAACATCTTTTTCCATTTTCATGCAGTACAAACAAGGGTGTTTTGATGTAGCACCTTGAGAGACATTATACATACATTTCAATGTTTTCAAATCGCCTGCTAAGTGCCATTCAACATTGAAGTCTCCAACTCCTGGAATATTGAGAAGTCCTCCATCCATATGGTCCTTGATGATCCTAGGATAAGATGTCCTTGAGAATATCCATGATAATATATCATGATCCTCCTTCAGCACCTATCCAAAGAATTAATCAAACTTAGTTGACAAAGAATTAATACTATTCAATTAATGTGATGTAATAATGAAGCTAGTTACTTGAAACGCTGCCAACCACCATATATCATTTTCTGACTGGACACTGAATCTGAAATCTTCTTGGTCCTCTGTTTGTGATAGTGCACCATTCATGAGAGTTATACTAACTCTCTCCATCTTTAGCCCTTTCACAATTTCTGACTCATCTAACTTAAGTACTATGACTATTTTGTCATTCACCTTTTAAAAGGCTATATCATAGAATGTGAGGATGTATCTCAGCAAGTAATTTAGATCAACAAATAAGTTGTTTGATGAATAATAGGATATCGATCTTCCATCAGTTTCATACACCTCCTCAATATGAAATGGAGTTCCAGTGATCTTATGCAAACCTATGTTTAATGTATCTCTCTCTTTTTTCAAGTGATGTGTCCTAGGGATTGGGACTTTTCTAATTTGAACTTGCTGAAAAGCTTCTCTAATTAGTTTAAATATTGTTGCATATGCTTCCATGCTAATACTTACAAAATCACAAGCACCTTGAATTATAGTCTTATCTAAAAAAATTTGAATGTCCACCATCAAACACAACGTGCCAATCTATATAAGTATCCATGTCTCTTGTCGAGTGCAAGGATCTTATTACTCCTATTGATAATTCTACATTGATCAGACTCAAACTCCACCTTATGACCTAAATCTATAATTCTACTTATTGATAACACATTTATAGAGAGTTTAGAAACATACAAGACTTTTGACAATAGTTTGAATTGACCATGCTGGAATCTTAATCTTACAATACCTCCACCTTCGATAGTGTGAGTACTATCATCACCAAGATGAACATACTTCTTTGTGCTGTAAGGCGTATAGGATTGGAAAATCTCACAATGATTGGTCATATGTTGAATAGCTCCAGAATCTAGAAACCATGAATCATCGAATTCGAATATTTGTCGTTGACCATAAAAGCACCGTCATCCATTTTGACTTCAGGGGATGCTGTAACTGTATTTGCTTGTTGGTCAGTTTTCTTGGCTGCATTCTTCGCTTTGAGAATTCGGCAATCCTAGATCTCATGGTTATTGTGGTTGCAATACCTGCAAAAAAGCTTCTTCTTCGACGAACGTGGATTTGATGATTGTTCTTGATTTTGAGTCTGTTTCTGATTTGATGTAGACTGCTTGGAGCTTTTCTGCTTTTGTCGTTTTGAGCCCTTGTTGACATATAGAGCATGAGATAAAGAGGTAGACGAAGTGACTTGACTTCTTCGATTATCTTCTTGTAGCAACATAGTGATAACTCTAGTAAGAGATAAATTTGAGTGTGTTATGATGATCATCACTCAGTTCTTATATGTAGAGGATAGGCTTGAAAGCAATGTCATAATTGTGTCTTGATCATGTATGACTGATCCAACAACGGCCATCTGTTTCAAGAGATTCTTAAACTGGCTAATATGATTCTGAAGAGAATCATTATTTGAAATCTTGAGTCTGAATAATTTCCTTCAAAGATGTAACTTATTAGTTACGTCACTCACATCACATAGTGAGTTCAGGATGTCCCAGACTTCTTCCAAAAACTTAGCTTGAGTATCTGATATTGAGGATAATAATCGCGAAAGCTTTACCATCCTTTGATTTTCATTTTGAGTCTTCTGTATCATCTTCAGGTTTCACTTCGATACGTGTAACAACATCCCACAACTCATTGGAGATTAGCAAGGTCTTCATCTTAAATTTTCATAAATGATAATTGGATCCATTCAGATTGTCTACGATAAGACTGGCTTTAGTTTGAGAATCCATCTGGAACTTTAGACTATTGATAATTCAATCGTCTTTAAGAGAAAGATACAATGCTGTGGAATCCAATTCTCTGATACCGAAATAAATTGATTCGAACTGAAGAATAATTTGATATCACGAAAGATATCAAGTATAAGAGCTTGCGCTCTGATATAGTATCAGGCCTTGAAGAAGAATCAATACTTAAATACGATGTTGGAAAGCGGTGTATAAAAGATAGGTCAAATAAGATTTGAATAAAAATAACTCAAACGACAAGAAAGAAAACTTATCATGCATAATAGAATAAACTATCTTTCTCTTTCTTCATGCATGACTACGCCTATCAATTTTGAACAAAAGAATAGTGATTGAAATCACGTTCAATCTTATAGTAACTAACTATGAAATCATTAGTACTACAACGATTACGTAGCCAAACATTAAAGCATTGAATTATCAGACAAATAATCAGTCGCAAAAAATTATAAAAATGCATACATTCTGAGATGAAGCTGAATGGGATAAGAAGATAGTATTGATTCAGTATGAAAGCAAAATAGTGTTGGATTATTCTCTGTCCTACTAATCGACTAATCGGGTTTTAATCTTCATCCAACTGTTTATCCAGTTCTGCGAATTTTCTCATGTCTTTATACAATCTACAGAATTACAAGTGTTTTTACACAATCTGCAAAAATACACGGAGTTTGACAATAGTGTCATATTTTCTCTCTCTACAAACCCGACAGTGTCGCCTGTCAGGAATCTCATGTAAAAAGACAGTGTCGGCTTTTTCGCATTTTTCGCCTGTCAGGAATTATGTGTAAAAATGCAGTGTCATCTTTTTTGTATTTTTTGCCTATAAGGAATTACGTGCAAAAATGCAATGTCGTCTTTTTTGCATTTTTTGCCTGTCAAAAATTACGAGTAAAAATACAGTGTCACATTTTTCGCCTGTGACAATTTACATTCATTTATGCAAAATGACAGTTTACGGCCAATTGTCACCGCTTATCAACAAACAACTTCTGAGAAGAACTGGATGAATGTCAATGGACACCAGCCAACTGGCAATCGCATTTGACGACCTAATTACTTAGTATAAATCAGTTGTTCATACATCTCATTATCAGTAGAATGATCCATCAACATTGTGGATTGTGAAGGAGTTGAGTGTTATTACACGACACTTCCTACACTCTCATCAAGCAGATCATTCACAATCAGAAAGTATTGTTGTTAGCTCTCTATCAAGCTTTCAAGCTTGAACTCTCTTGAGCATTCTAGATCAGTTTTATAGAGATGTATTTTAGAGTTGCTATTGCGCTACTGCTTATCAGCAAAGTTCCTTATTTCAGACTTATTCTTAGTTACTCAGAGATAGCTTTAGAGTGCACGGTTTCTATCCGCTATTGTCTTGCACTCATTAGCATCTGATCTTGTTTTTCTAAATCAATACTATTTCCTTATTGCATTCAGTTTGTGTCAGAATGCATGCATCTTTGTATTGCTTTTGTAACTGATAAAAATTGTCTGAGAATTTAATACTTTATGTTTGTCTATGTAGTCACTTAGTATCTAGCAAAAGTTAGTTGCTAAAGATTGGACGTAATTTCCATCACTACGACTTTATTCATTTTGTTATAGGAGTAGTCATGCATTGGAAGTAGGAAGTTTCCACATTCTATTACTCACCTATTTTTGACATGGTTTCAGAGCATTGATTCTTCTTCAACGCCTAATACTATTTCGATATCAGAACGAAAAGCTCTAATACTTGATATCTTTCGCGATAACAAATTGATATCATATTTTTCAGTTCCTTTCATCCTTTCAGTATCAGAGAATTGATTTCCTATTGTTGGCATCACTACATCTTAGCGTCATCGATACAATCGACAAACTAAGTTCCAAATGGATTCTCAAAGTAAAGTCGGTTCTATCACAAACAAGCTGAATGGATCCAATTATCATTTGTGAAAATTTAAGATGAAGGCCTTGCTAATCGCCAACGAGTTGTGGGATGTTGTTACAGGTATCAAAGTGAAACCTGAAAACGACACAGAAACCTCGGAATGGAAATCGAATGATGGTAAAGCTTTCGCGCTTATTATCCTCAATATATCATATACTCAAATTGGCCATATAGCTGAGCCTAAGACTTCGAAAAAAGTTTGGGACATCCTGAGCTCACTATATGATGTGAGAGACGTAACTACCAAGTTAGATCTTCGAAGAAAATTCGTCACACTCAAGATGTCAAATGGTGATTGTCTTCAGAAACATATTAACCAGTTTAAGAATCTCTTGCAACAGATGGCCATTGTCGGATCAGTCATAGACGATCAAGACGCAATTATGACATTGCTTTTAAGTCTGCCCTTTACATATGAGAACTAGATGACGATCATCATAACACACTCAGATTTAACTCTTATCAGAGTTATCACTATGTTGCTGCAAGAAGATAATCGAAGAAGTCAAGACACTTTGTCTACCTCTTGATCTCATGCTCTCTATGTCAACAAGGGCTTGAAATGACAGAAGCAGAAAAGCTCCAAGCAGTCTACGTCGAATCACAGACAGACTCAAAGTCAAGAACAATCATCAAATCCACATTCGTCAAAGAAGAAGATGTTTTGCAAGTATTGCAAATGCAATAACCATTAGATCCAGGATTGTTGAATTCTCAAAGCGAAGAATACAGCCAAGCAACATGATCAACAAGCAAATATAGTTACAGTATCTCCTCAAGTCGAAATGGACAAAGGCACTTTTATGGTCAAAGACAAATACACGAATTTGGATGATTCGTGATTTTTGGATTCTGGAGCTACTCAACATAATTGTTATTCTGATTCTAGTCAAGCCTTGAAAATCTCTATTCTTGTCAATAAGGCATTACTATGGCATCATCGCTTAGGACACTTGACTTATGCATCTGTTTTGAACATGTCAGCCAATCCATGGCTCTTGATCTCGACTATCCTTTTGGTAAAGTCGATCTGCCTATCTACCATAGCTGCATCCTTGGAAAGCAGACTAGGATTCCTTTTAGACCAAGTCATAGGCATGCAACAGAAGGTTTGTTAGATGTTGTTCATATAGATATATGTGGACCTATGCAAACTCCTTCATTGTTAGATGCAAAGTATTTCATTACCTTTATTGATGAATTCTTCAGAAAAACGGCTATTTATTTCATTAGACTAAAATAAGAGGCTTTCATCGAGTTTAGACAATTCAAAGAGCATGCAAAAAATCAAACTGGCAAACAAATCAAAGCATTGAGGTTAGATAACAGGGGAGAATATATCTACATCGAATTCAAGGAGTACTGTCTTAACAATGGCATTGAGCAACAATACATTACCTCCTATTTACCTCAGTCAAATGGTCTTGCTGAGAGAAAGAACAGAACCTTCGTCGAATCGACAAAGTGTATGTTATTACATGCGACACTACCGAAGTCCTTCTGGGCTAAAGCTATTTCAACGACAACTTATGTTCAGAACATATGTCCTAGTAAAGATCTCTCATACAAAACACCATTCGAAGTTTGAACAGGTATCAAACCTTCTCTATCAAACTTATGAGTTTTTGGATGTACTGCTTATGTGCAAATTCCTCACGATCTCAAGAAGAAAATCGACTTCTAACGTATCAAATGTATTTTCATCAACTACACTATTTTAGATCAAGCCTACAAGTTGTTCAATCCCATTGAGTTGAAGATATTCACTAGTTAGGATGTCATCTTCATCTAAGATCAATTTCAAGACCTCAAGGAAAAAGGTATTGCCCATCCAGCCGACCTGTCAGATTTCCTTGACATATTGAACTTTCCAGTTCCTCAGTCGACTATTCCCATTGAAGGACCAAGCTCATCTACTTTTGATGAACAATAAATTAACGATGAATCAGAAGATGATGGTGTTGCAATTCAACAACTACAATATGATGAAAATGATCAACTTCCTCTATTTTCCAAAAGATCATCAAGAGCTAGCAGACCACCTATCAGATATATCGACGAGTCTGCAGCCTACCTTGTTCACGAGCCAACGATTGTCAAAGAGGCACTCAATCATCCAGATTCAGATCTCTGGCAAGAAGCTATGGATAAAGAGTATTCATCTCTTATCAAGAACCAAATCTGCTTAGAGAGAGAGAGAGAGAGAGAGAGAGAGAGAGAGAGAGAGAGAGAGAGAGAGAGAGAGAGAGAGAGAGAGAGATCATGAAAGATTTAAAGGTAGCCAACACTCCCAATTCTAGGAAGGTGTGTAGCCCTTGTTTTTTTCCGATAAAGGCATGGTTCAAATGTTTCTTGTTGGACGATAAGTTTCATGAGAAAGCCCAAACGTTGTAGGGAGGGATCATGTGGTGACATTCTGGAATAGAATATAACTGTACGGTTTGGGAGTTTTGATTAGCACTCTACTATGTTCTGTCTTTTTTTTCTCCTCGTGTGTGTTTAGGTTTTAGGTTTTAGGGTGTGCGTGTGTGATGCCATTCGTTTATGTTTTGTGATTTGTTAGATCTTAATTTATTCATGTGTGTGTGCGCGTATGTGGTTCCCATATTATAGCCCGAGCTATTACAGGTATTTAATCAAAGCTACAAGGGCAATACCAAAATATATAAATCAATTTTCCATCTATAATTAACCACATACCCTAAACCCTAACAATATTGGTGAACACACGAATCCATTGAGGATGCAAAGGGGGCTAACTAGCTCTGTGATCGAATTGTCTGTGCCGATAAGGTGTCTCACCTAAAAATGACCATACCAAAGAGGCATATGGTGTGCAGGCCATTGACATTCTTGAACTTCATGGTTCACCACATCGAAATGAGAAAAGTGTGTCTACTACTTCAAACTCAATAACTCTAAAAGGTTGCATGAGGTTCATTTGGATTCAAACAAGTGTCCACATGTAACCACTTTGAAGTGTTGTGTTCGAAGTAGCAACATCATTTTCTCTCTTTGATGCTACGAACTGTGTGGTTCAGGAACTACCATGGGCATACAGACCATAGTCCTCTTTCGTGTCTTCATAGAAGAGACACCCCCTCGTTACGTACGAGTCACTTGTGGGGCCAGTGAGCCTCTTATTGATGTCTATTCCTCAATGTGGTTCAATTTGAATCATCATTGCTGTTTGAACTTGAAATGGTCATGAATTGACAATACATATGTGTTGCTATTGACGTTGTAGCTATGAGTCAATATACATAAAAGTTTTGGCATCCATTTCACAATGCTCTATTTTTTTAAGCCCACGGAACGAGAGAGAGAGAGAGAGAGAGAGAGAGAGAGAGAGAGAGAGAGAGAGAGAGAGAGAGAGAGAGAGAGAGAGAGAGAGAGAGAGAGAGAGAGAGAGAGAGAGAGAGAGAGAGAGAGAGAGATCATGAAAGAGTTAAAGGTAACCAACACTCCCAATTATAGGAAGGTGTGTAGCCCTTGTTTTCTTTTGTTAAAGACGTGGTTCAATTGTTTTTTGTTGGACAATTAGTTCCACAAGAAAGCCCAAACACCGTAGGGAGGGAGCATGTGGTGACATTCTGAAATAGGATATAACCGTACGATTCGAGAGTTTAGGTTAGCACTCTACTATGATCTTTTTTTTTCTCCCCATGTGTGTTTAGGTTTTAGGGTTTAGAGTGTGTGTGTGTGTGTGTGTGTGTGTGTGATGCCATTCTTTTATGTTTCATGATTATATTACTAGTTCATGCTACCCTAATTTGTAATATCTTGATTTATGAAAACAAATCTACACATTCTAGAAAGAAAACTGTACTTTTATTTATGAATCTATTGATAAGTGAGGTGGGCATCAGTGAAGGTTGAAACAGACCTCGGAATATGTGGATCTGTTTAAATCCGTATATCATTTGTTATTTCGAGGTCCATTCCGACCTCTGCTCATACATTTTTTTTCAAATCATAAACAGATTATATGCTAGATTATTACCAGCTCATAAATGCTAGATTATATACCTCTGCTTATAAACTTTTACATAAATGTTTATCTCTCAACTTTTGTTGTAGATGCATGTTTTGTAGAGAGAGAGAGAGAGAGAGAGAGAGAGAGAGAGAGAGAGAGAGAGAGAGAGAGAGAGAGAGAGAGAGAGAGAGAGAGAGAGAGAGAGAGAGAGAAAGAGTTAAAGGTAACCAATACTCCCAATTCTAGGAAGGTGTGTAGCCTTTGTTTACTTCCGTTAAAGGCGTGGTTCAATTGTTTCTTGTTGGACGATTAGTTCCACAAGAAAGCCCAAATGCCATAGGGAGGCAGCATGTGGTGACATTCTGGAATAGGATGTAACCGTATGGTTCAAGAGTTTAGGTTAGCACTCTACTATGACCTTTCTTTTTTTTTCTCCTCATGTGTGCTTAGGTTTTAGGGTTTAGGGTGTGTGTGTGCGTGTGTGATGTCGTTCTTTATGTTTCATGTTTACCGGTTCATGCTACCCTGATTCGTAGTATCTTGACTTATGTTTCATGCTTACTAAAATAAGTGGAGGTCGTCGGAATATGTGTTTTTTGTTAAAATTGGCAAAAGCTAACTTGGTTAAATCTTGTAAATACCATAATGACTTGTACCTATCATCATTAGACATGTGTGGAGCCTGTTCCCACGTGTGAAATCTATGCCTAAGTCATTTAGATAGATCATAAATGTTGTACATATCATTTAAATTGGAAACTAGTGGCTAAATTGGCCAAAAACTAGTTTAGTAGTATTATGACACTTGGCACCATTCTAGTGGTAGAAAATGCTATATCACATGGGTAGGAGTGGTCTCCCACGTGTGAAATATCATATAGAAAGTTCAGATCCATTGTATATAGATTTCATACATGTCAAAAGTCAAATCTCCTAGATTGTAGGACCTATCTCCTAATTTGTAGGAATCTAGAAGGTCAACACTAGCCACCAATGATGATGTGGCAAATTAATGGAATCTTAGCCAAAGTGGATATGGATAAGCACTATGACCTGTCTCACACGTGCTGGAAGTGTCTTAGAGAGAGAGTATGATGATTTTTGTATTTAATCCATGATGGATCCACTTTGAGAGATCAATGAGGCAAGATCTTGGTTTTGGAGGCATATCTTGAGTATTCTCATATTTGTGTTGTGATTTTATGGTTCTATTGCTTTCTAACACTTGTGTACTTCACTCTCTGCTGTAATTCCGTACAGGTACTGTTCTTCACACGTGTGAAGGCAGTAGGTCTCAAGTTTAATCATTTGCTTGTTGTTCTTGCTAGATTTTTGATGGGGAATTGATCTAATTCTAGATCTAATCATTGGTTGATTAGTAGATCATGTAATCTAGCTTCCAAAACCTCTTGAGGATCTGATGTAGATCCATTCTTGGTCTTTATTTCTCTGAAATTTCACATGGTATCAGAGCCAAGTACAAGAGATTAAAGCATTGATCTAAACAACACCCAGATTGGCAAGTTTTTTGAGAAAACTCACTAATCTTGAGTGGGCGAGTTTGAAGAGTTAGTTAGCCTTGATATTTGTGCATCAAACTTGCTTGTGGGATGCAGGGTTATTGTTCACACGTGTGAGGATGTACAGTACCAGTTTTGGAGCTATATTTTTCAGTTTGATGCTATACCTTACTCACACACCCAAACTAGCAGTTTTTTTGGAAACTAGCTAATCTTGAGGTAGCAAGTTTGAATAGATAGATAGAATCATTATATTTGTACCAAATATTTTTGTGGGCTTCATGTGTACTTCCCACACGTGTGAGGCTTTTACATAACCTATTCTGAGCAATAAAATTCAGTTTTGGTGGATTTAATGCCTCATACACCCAAAACTAGTCAATCTAGTGCATTTTTCAAGCTTTCTAATGCATTGTTTCTATTCCTTTGATTTGTTCTTGGTATAGATCAATCATATAGATGATTTGAATCTTTATTACAGTACATTAAAGCTGATTCTCAGATGCTTTGGGTGTGCATTAAAGTTGAGAGTGAAAGATTGCAAAAAAAACCATAGATTAAGGAGTGATTTGCAAGGGGAGAGATTGAAATCCATTGTATCTTCATTCTAGATGTGTTCAAGAGTGAAAGGGTTGAGACTAGAAGCATCTAAGTGCTAGAAGTCAGCCTTGGATAAGTCCTCCAAGTGAAATCTTAAGTGAATTTCTAGAGCACAAACACTCATAAAGGCAAAATCTACCAATACAAGTGATAAGCATTGTTGGAGAGTTCTAGAAGTGATTTTTTGAGATCTAAGTCACATTGTTCCACTCCTACTCAAAGAGTTGAGTTTTGTTTGGCTTGAAAGAGAGTCATAGAGGTGTGTGAGTCACATGTGTAGTGTTTGATCCAAAAATCCTAAGAGTTCCTTTGTAGAGGGCAAGTTCTAGTAACTCATTTCTTTGGTGGAAAAATTGTCTTCTTCATTGTGATCAAATCTTGCTAAGTGGCATTTTCTCTTTGTAAGCACATATCTTAGTGAGAGAGAAGTATCACATTTTTGAAAATTTGAATTTCATTCCAACTCTAAAGAGGTAGAGTCATTGGTACTTGGTGGAGTCCAATAGGGGTGAATGAATTCAATTTTTGAGCACAATTTGACATTGTATGTATGAAACTCAAATAAGTTCTAATTCAACTTTCTTTGTGAGATGGTGAGGGTCAAGTTGTGATCCCATTGGGAGTACAGAACAAGGAGGAGTCCATATTTGAGTGTTCCTACATGGTTGGGATCTTTGTGAATCTCTAGATGTCTAATTTTTAAGCTTAGTGAAAAATTATTGACATAGATTGTTATCAAACCATTTCATGTCCATTCCAAATCTCAAGAGTGAGATTCTTTGGGTCAAGAGGATTCCAAAAGGGGTGATTGGATCTGATCTTTGTGTGTTTGAATCAAGTATACATGTCAAGTTTAATGTGATCTAGTGTAGATATTTTTTTTTTTTTGTGAAAATTAGTGGTTTAATTTGTTGTCAAATCAAATCAAATTCAATCAAAATCTCAAGAGTGAGATTATTTGGGTCAAGAGTGAGTCCAAAAGAAGTGATTAAATTTGATTTTCAAGTATTTGAAACAGAACCCATCCTTTGTTCAAGAATATCAAAAGTTGATTGAACTAGTCAAGAGAAAAGGAAAATCTAGGAGTCAAATCTTTTCAAATCCATTCCAACTCTCAAAAGAAAGAGTCATTGGTGTTTGTTGAGTCCAATAGGGGTGTTTGGATCTGATTTTTTTGATTTGATAGAGTGCTTTGGTCTTAGTGATCAAAGCAAAGATTAGTTTCCAATTGACTAGGTTGAAAAGAGATATGATTCAAAATTTGTCTTGTGTAGATCCTTCTAGATTGATGAATGTGTTCAAATCTAGTTTCTTGAGAGTCACAAATTACATTTTGAAAAGTCATATCACAAAGGTTTAGTTCCTCATCATGGCATCAATAGGTGGCAACCTATTGGAGGCAAGTAAGGATCCTAAATGCAACCTTTGTGGCAAGAGAGATCATTTTGTCTCAAGATGCTACAAAATGAAGACCAATTCATCCAAGGAGAACCAAAGCAAAGGGGCCGAGGTGAAGGATGGAGCTTCAAGTGAAAAATGCAAAGGCAAGAAGGACAAATCCAAGGAAATGTGTTTCCTTTGTGGAAAGATGCATGAGGCTTGGAGTCTCACAAGGACTTACAAGAGTTGTCTTCAAAAATCCATCACCACACATTTCAAACCTCTAGAAGTTTTTCATTTGGAAGTGCATTGTTTGGTTCAAGATGCAAAGAAAGATGTTTCTTTCATGAATGTCACTTGGATTTATTTCATGTTCTTGGAAAGCATTTTGTTTGGAACTTTGGATAAGTTCAAAGTTATTGTTATGATCCAAGAGAAACCAAGCAAAATTAAGGAGGAGCAATCACAAAATGAAAATAGTTCCATTTATGCTCTCATGACATCTTTTGAAGAACTATTTTGCTTTGAAGAGATTTTTGTATCTCAAATGTGGATTAAGGCAATACTAGTTGAGTGTGATGCCTTAATAGATAGCAAAGCATGTTTTTCCTTGTAAACTTACATTGAGTATAAAGACAAGGAAATGGAAATGTCTTCATGATGTATTTTCTTTTGGTTTCAATAAGATCATGAATGATGTGTTCATTCATAATGTTGAAAGTTGTAAATTTTCAATTTTAAAGGCAAGTTGTAAACTTCTTATGAGAATAAGTGAAGCATCCAAAGTGGACACTTATATCCATAAGCAAGTAGTTAGCCTTATTGAGATGGAAATAGTTCTTGATTTCAATATTAGAAAAATCATGTCAAGTTGTGGTGATTTTTGGACTTATGGTTCTAGCATAAGTAATATTGTTGATCATAGAAAGTGCACAATGTATGGTCATGTTTATTGTGATCATTATGAGACATGGAGGTCTCGGATTTTCATCAAGGAGGAGCACCAAGAAGTTGATCTTAAGGAGTCATCTCAAGGTTCAAGTGTGCCAAGGATTGAGGAGGAGAGTCCTTCTCAAGTTATGATTCCAAGAAGAATATCAAGAGACATGGTTGAGCTCATATGGCTCACATTTCAAGGGAAAGAGGAGCACATTTCAAGTGGTATACATCTTATGCTTTCTTCTCATATGTCATTTGGTGAATCAATTTTCTTTGGTGAGACTTTTGCAACTCAAAGCTGGAGTAAAGCAATACTAGTTGAGTATGGTGTCTCTCTTGAGGACATAGTTGATGTTCTTAATGATTTCAAATTGATTTTAGATCAATTAGAAAGCAAATGGTTATTTCATCAAATGTATGCTCTTGAATCTTGCAAGAGCAAGAGTGATTTGCTCACTCATAGTGTGAAAATTTGTCTTTTTTCATGTATTGAGGCAAATTGTAAACTCTTTATGAGAGTAAGTGAATCATCCTTTAAGGACACTTATCTCCATAATAAAGTATTTAGCCTCATTAGATCTGAGATTAGAATGGAAATCAAGCATAAAGATATGATGCAAACTCTTGGTTATTATAGCATGCATAGTCTTGCCAATGTTGATGAGCCTAATTCTCGAGATCTTGGTAACATGATGTTGGATCTTTGTGATCCTTATGATTCAAGAAGGACTCTTTATTTTCTCATGGAATTTCAGCTATTTTTTAGGAGGAGGAGCTTTTGGATCAACCATATGTTTCAAGGATGGAACAAATCAATGGAAAAAGTGATCAAGTGGTGCAAAGCTCTCAAGTTCATCAAAGAAGTCAACATCAAGGAGGCACTATCATGGATATGGTGATCTTGGATCTTCATCAAACTCATTGGCTGATCTTCACACCTATGAACCTGCAATGATCAGCCTTAAGTGTTGTAAATAGATGTACCATAGATGTATCAAGTTAGTTTTGAGGAGGAGTGTTAAAATTGGCAAAAGCTAACTTGGTTAAATCTTGTAAATACCATAATGACTTGTACCTATCATCATTAGACATGTGTGGAGCCTGTTCCCACGTGTGAAATCTATGCCTAAGTCATTTAGATAGATCATAAATGTTGTACATATCATTTAAATTGGAAACTAGTGGCTAAATTGGCCAAAAACTAGTTTAGTAGTATTATGACACTTGGCACCATTCTAGTGGTAGAAAATGCTATATCACATGGGTAGGAGTGGTCTCCCACGTGTGAAATATCATATAGAAAGTTCAGATCCATTGTATATAGATTTCATACATGTCAAAAGTCAAATCTCCTAGATTGTAGGACCTATCTCCTAATTTGTAGGAATCTAGAAGGTCAACACTAGCCACCAATGATGATGTGGCAAATTAATGGAATCTTAGCCAAAGTGGATATGGATAAGCACTATGACCTGTCTCACACGTGCTGGAAGTGTCTTAGAGAGAGAGTATGATGATTTTTGTATTTAATCCATGATGGATCCACTTTGAGAGATCAATGAGGCAAGATCTTGGTTTTGGAGGCATATCTTGAGTATTCTCATATTTGTGTTGTGATTTTATGGTTCTATTGCTTTCTAACACTTGTGTACTTCACTCTCTGCTGTAATTCCGTACAGGTACTGTTCTTCACACGTGTGAAGGCAGTAGGTCTCAAGTTTAATCATTTGCTTGTTGTTCTTGCTAGATTTTTGATGGGGAATTGATCTAATTCTAGATCTAATCATTGGTTGATTAGTAGATCATGTAATCTAGCTTCCAAAACCTCTTGAGGATCTGATGTAGATCCATTCTTGGTCTTTATTTCTCTGAAATTTCACATTTTTGTTTAAGTCAGTATACCATATGTTATTCCGAGGTCGATTCTGACCTCTGCTCATACATTTTTTTTCAGATCATAAACATATTATATGCTAGATTGTTACTAGCTCATAGATGCTAGATTATATACCTCTGCTCATAAACACTTACATAAATATTTATCTCCCATATTTTGTTGTAGATGCACATTTTGTAGAGAGAGAGAGAGAGAGAGAGAGAGAGAGAGAGAGAGAGAGAGAGAGAGAGAGAGAGAGAGAGAGAGAGAGAGAGAGAGAGAGAGAGAGAGAGAGAGAGAGAGAGAGAGAGAGAGAGAGAGAGAGAGAGAGAGAGAGAGAGAGAGAGAGAGAGAGAGAGAGAGAGAGAGAGAGAGAGAGAGAGAGAGAGAGAGATTATGAAAGAGCTAAAGGTAATCAACACTCCCAATTCTAGGAAGGTGTGTAGCCCTTGTTTTCTTCCGTTAAAGACATGGTTCACTTGTTTCTTGTTGGACGATTAGTTCCACAAGAAAGCCCAAATGCCGTAGGGAGGGAGCATGTGTTGACATTCTAGAGTAGGATATAATCATATGGTTCGGGAGTTTAGTTTAGCACTCCGAATCAGGTTGAGTAGGAACGAAGTCTAGAGACTTCAGAAGGTCGTCGAACTTCATGTACCAAGCTCGTGATGCCTATTTCAGACCATAGATGCATCGATGTAGTCGACAGACGTACTTTTGATTGTCAAGGTCTTTGAATCCTTCTGGCAGCTTCTGAAGATTTCTTCTTCTAGATCTCCGTGGAGAATGACTGTTTTAACATCAATCTAATGAATTTCCAGATTGCGTTGCTTTGCATTGCATATGCAAGGAGTAGTCGGATGCTTGCCATCTTGACCATTGGTGAGTATGTATCAAAGTAGTCGATGCCATACCTCTATATGTAACCCTTGGCGACAAGTCTAGCCTTGTAGCATCCAACAATGCCATCTAACTTCTACTTTTCTTTGTAGAACCATTTGCAGTCGAAAGTCTTATTTCCTTCAGACAGTGGCTCTAATGTCCATGCCTCATTTTGCCTCATCGACTCGAACTTTTTTTACATTGTCTGCTTCCATGATTCTCCCTTTGGACTCTGGATAGCTTCTTGGTAGGTTGTCGATTCCTTAGTGAAGCTACAATATTTGATATTTGCATCTTCACTCCATTGAAGATTGTCAGTGTATCGGTTTGGAGGTTTTCTTTGTCTTGTCAACCTTCTTGGTCCTGTTTATATTAGGCTTTTTACTTGTCTACATTTCATACGGTGTCTTATTTTCCAGGGTTGTTATTGTCGATTTGATCTGCAAGTGTACAACTGCAGCTACTGCCTCAACCCAAAATAGACTTGGCAATTGAGCCTATGCCATCATGCATTTCGCTCCTTCGACAAGCGTCATGTTTCTTCGTTTTGCAACACCATTGTACTGTGGTGTGTATACAGGAGTGAATTGATGTTCTATTCCTTGTTCTTGGTAGAAGTTGCTCCTGAGTCGATGACTATGTCGTAGTCATGTTGTGTGTAGCCATAAGAGGATTTTTAAAATAAAAAAAGACCCTTCCTAAATATGCTTTTAATTTTTTTTTCTTAGTTTTGTCCGCCATGTAGCCCAATGAAATTGCATATATTTGAAATCTACGTAACGTAGATAGAAATAATAAAGTTATAAAAATTAACTTTTAAAATTTTTGAGTTTGCCGCCGGGCAGGATGGGAATATGCTATTGGTGGATAGTGTCTGTCCCGAATGTGTGAATCTGCCCACAACGACATTGTCTCTAGTTAATTATTTAACCACATTGGTTAATATGTTCATAAATTTCAAACTACATAGGTTTGCCAACAGTAAGTCATCACATGCATAGGAACTGGTGACATGCATCACAGTTAGACAATAAGCATAGTTACCACATGTTGTTACTGTGGTCCAGTTATCCATTCACATTGAATAAGTATCATATAGCATTGAGTCGATTTGGCATTTCATATATTTGAGAATTTGGCGCTAAACTTTGGAAGCAATCGATATGGCCAGGAGACCAAGATCTAAAATTGAATCAATGATTCTTCACAATGAGAAGGATGATGCCGGATTTTGGAAACCAACAAGATATATCAAAAACTCATGGGTTCTGCTGCATCCATTCTCAAAAGGCATGTTTAGACCAAAAAAGAAAGCAAAGATGACATTCAAATCATATTAGAAAGCAAAGATCCTTGATTTTAGGACTTCTCCAGGAGGGCAATCAATCTCAGAAGTCTTGGTTCAACATGTCTATATGCATTCGGAGCTATATCTACAAGATTTTGATATTCATGATCGCCAAAAATGTAACTATAAGTTTAAAAAAAATTGGGATCTATATTATAACATTCATGCTTTTGAAACTTGTTGAAATCATATCAGTTATCATATATGTATTGCATTCTTGTAGATTTATATCCATCCAGGATATGCGAATGGGAGCCAACACAATCCCTAGCAGGTATATTGGATGTGAAGTTCATTCGAATATTGGAAAATTACAATACAGAGGAAAAACTTCTAAGGAGCTTGTAGATAGTGGTATATTTTTCTATGAGTCCAAGTATATTCCAGATATGCATGGAGGTTTTGGAAAGCTTGAAGATATACCACTGCCACATTTTGGAAGTGATGAATGGCTTGCACCTGATAGTATGGTGTCAGAATCTTTTAGATGCAAATTACTATTATATTTGAAAAACTCAATCAAAGCTAGCACTGGATCAAAAGTCAATAGATTAAGTTGGTTTCTATCCTTATCTGTATTTGTAGATTATTTTTTTTCAAATGCAAATGTTCATAGAACACCAACATTATTTGTTCGTAAGGATGTGCCAGATGACACTCTTTCAGATCTGATGGATGTGGGTTGGGAATGCAAGGCGGTTGGAGATATTGAATGTAGAATTAAGAAATCATCTATGATATTTCGTTATTGCATTGCAAGACAAATGCTTAGTCTTACATTTAGTTACCAGAGATGGAAACGAATAAGTGAGACATGGATGCCACTCAATCAAGACCTTTAAATGGATGATCACACAGATCGAAAAAAAGTCCACATTTTCAACAATGAAGATATGCTAACTACAATTATAGTGGAGGATCATTGGAGCTTGAGTTATATTAGACAAGAGTTGGTCTTAATGGACAATGAAATTCTACTAGAATATTTCACATTCATTATCAATGGAAAGCTCGTAAGATTTTAATCTGATTTGTAAATCAGTCAATGATCATATATGTACCTTTATTAGAGAATAGAGAAATTAACAAATTGCTTATCTTTCATGCAGATACGAAAAAGTACAATCAATTGTACAAATTGGTATATGTATTCAATAAAAGATCACCCGAATTTGGGGAATTTGTACATTTGTTCAAATGATTTTGTTTCTGTATGTCTATATCTCTATAATTCTATTTCTATATGTTTATAAGTCTATCTATTCAGCTTAAGTATTTACAATTTGCCCAGTCTCATTTAAAATCTGAACATCGTCTGCCTTAGATGGCCCAACATCAATCTTTGGTCCAGCAGTTGACCTGGCCAATAGACTAAGAATGATCTCCTGTCGAAATATGTACACTTATGTACACTTTGCCAACAGTATAATCACCTAGGACAAACTGCAATAAACATTGTATTAGATGAATATTAATAACAAACAATAGTTAACATAAAGATAAAATAGAAAGGGCTAATAACTCACTTTTGAAATATCAACATCCTCCTGAAGATTGTACCACTGGAAAAATAACTTTGCATTGTATAGAGTATACCACGCACAACTATATGAGTCATTTTGTTGGAGTTTCTGCAATACATTCAATTGATTAATAATGGGATGAAGGTACTAATGCTTAACAATGATGATAAACAAAAATACACCAGAAATGTTTAATGATTACCTCAATGATCAATAATCACAATTTCACATTTCCCTGCCGTGGGATTCTCTATTGAAAAATATTTACATATCTCCGACAACAGTGAGTCAATATCCTTATGTGTGTTGCTGGCAAAATTCATCTTTACACAAAAAAGATTTACAATATTATTATCTGTGATTTTTACAGAAATTACAATAAAGCTCCAGTTATCACTGCAAAAAATCATGAAGAATTTCATTAGATAAACGATACAATAATTACGAGTAAAGAAGTAGACAAGTAATGAATTTGACAAGTAAAGAGATAGACATACTTGGTATGATATGGCATCAACAAAAACTTCACAGTAGGTGAGCAAGCACTAAGGATACAGTGTGACAAAGTGTCGTTGTTGTCCTTGATGCCTTGCAGGAAAAAATTGCTAAGAAGCGACACTTCTTTCATGGAATCCCTTGCTATATCATAGTGCAGTCAGGGGAGACCAGCCTCAATCACTGGATCGCTAATAGATGCCCTTCTATCCTTCATCTGCAAACAATATGGAATTTTAAAATTAAGAGTAAGACCAATCTCTTCTATTTGGAAGAGGATTGGCATGCCGATACTATCTATCGCATCTGAAATATCTTTCTTAAATTTTAAATAATTATCAGAATCTAAATATGCTACAGGTTTGACATTAACAGGAGGAGGCAGGAGAGTATCTACAATGGAGGGAATGTCCAAAATTTTTGTGGTTGAATCAACCACAGTATCAAGAGCTACAATATTTACAATTCCATCACCTCCAGATGTGGAAGCTTGGAGGGTTACACGTCGGACCTTTTTGGGAGCCTTAGAAGAGGATGGCTTGCTCCTTCTGGGGGCAGGTTGCTTGCGAGGCTTCTTGGAGAGTAGGTTGGTCCTATCAAGGGGTTTGTTCCAGGGAACATCGGGTTCACCCTTGTGAAGTCTACAAAATCTCTCTCTCATTCTATATAGGATTTGAAAATCTTTAGGCATTATGGTCACTCACTTGGCATGGATGGAAAGCAAAATAGAATCCTAAAAAAAAAGAGCCAAATAGTCCTCTACGGACTCTTGCAAACACTACAATGCTCTAGGTGTGAACCTGATAGCACTCTACAGATTATCTCGGGTAATCAGACAAATAGTTCTGTAGAAGAGAGCTGTGGGTATCAAGAGCAAGGTGGATCTCTGATATTTCTTAATCTTAGAGAGCCATCTCCTCCTGTTACGCCCGGTCTTCCGTGGAGAATTAACAGCAGGGGTACTTGTGGATATAGCCCCAGGAGAGAAGAAATCCCTCTGTTTCTGTTTGACCCTAGACATGAGAGCAGTCTAGGACGTATCGCTCTTGTGCCAGTGTGAAAAACAAAAACAACGAGACAAAAAGCTAACCACGCACATAAGCGATATGTACGACGGTAATATCGCTCTTGTTCGCACATAGAAGGAGACGGAGATAAAAGAGAAAAGAGCATTCGCAGAGAAGCGATATGGTACAAAAATTAGAAAAAAACAAGTGAAACTGCCTCTAAGCTCGTGAACATGTGTAAACGGTTTTTTTGCACATGTGTAGTCACACATGTGTGGTCACACGTGCCGTCCGCACGTGTCTAGTAACAAATCAGCCATCGACAAGTGTCACACTCCATCCAATCAGAATGCAACACATAGCTTCACACGTGTGGAATATTTTTTAGAATCATCTTACAACACGTGTCAAGCGGCAACAAATCAAAATGTGACACATGCCTCTTGTACCAGTTCACACGTGTGAAATATTTTGATCGAATCATCCTATGACACGTGTCAAGCGACAACGAATCAGAATGTGACACATGCATTCTGTACGACTGCACACGTGTGGATGATTTTCAGCAAATCATCGTATGACACGTGGGCAGTTGACCATTGACTCGCACGTGTGAGATGACTATAAAGGGCACGATCTTTGAAAACCTATTTTTTTTACTTTCTCGGATTTTGCTCATATTGATTCTCTACGCGCATATTTTATATCTATTTTCGTCACATATTGCTTTTGTGCGCGCCTTGTTTGTTCTCTTATTGTATCCTGTTTCAAAAGAGCGATACGTCGTTTGTACATATCACTTCTGTGCGTGCGTAATGTTCTCCCTTCATCTTCGGTTACTCCCCTCTCGCACAAATCCAATACTACTCAATGTCTTTCTCCTCTGATCCTAGTCGTGAGCGTTTGTTGTCTAATTTTCTCTCTGAGTTCGGTATAACTGAGTGCATAGAGTACTTCAAGTCCCTCTTTCAGCCTTTTCTAAATGTGTTCAGTACGGTACAATAGAGTCCTGATTTTTTTATGACCAGTATATCAAATTCAGGGATATAGTCAGTATCCCTCCAATCTCTGCATCTAATTTGTCGTTTATGCATTTCACTGATCTTGTACATATTTTTTCTCATTATAAGCAGCGGCTAGACAAGATGTACACTAGACTTTTTGATCAATTTAAGAATTCTAGTGAATGTAATGTTTGTAATCGAAAATGTCGCAGACTGGATTTGTGTTTTTCCTTTTGGTACAAATCCCAGTAGAGTCAGATACTTTGATTCATGATACTAAGATCCCTTTATCCTCCACTACTGGACATTCCATTAAGGATATCAGTCATTTCTTGATTGATACTCCTGATAAAGAGACTGAATATTTGAATGTAGATATTGATATGTTGAGGGATGTTTTCATTGGCTCTAATGCCAATACTGAGGAAGATATTGCTAGTTTACATTCTAAATGTTTTTTTTTTATTTGCCAAAATATTATATAAATGAATATATATGTTACAAGCATAATTTTGCTAATTCTAAGTCTACAATCTATATGCAAGTTGTAACATCAAACTAGATATGACATATCCATGTAGCTCGAGTTCTATCTAGGCCAAACTTGGCATTTGCATTTATGGAACAACATACTTGCATGGTACAATGTTTGTAGCAAGCCTAAAGTCAAGATGGATTATTTTTCCATTTCAAAACTCCTCCTAAAAACAATCTATATTGACATGAACATGGATCTTGGTATTACTCCAAGATTGGGTCTATGCTTGATGAAGGAACTCTTGCTCAAAGATTTGGTGAGCATATCAGCAATACAAGATGATGTGTCGATGTGCTCCAAGTAGATTTCCCTTCCAATGAGCTTCTCTCTCACAAAGTGATGTGCAACTTCAATATGTTTGCTATTTGCATGGAAAGATACCATTCCTTCAAATTGAGTGCATCATATACATCCTTTGGCTCCTCATGTGAAATAAAATAAGCACAATTAGTGGAGTTGAGTTCCACTTGCTTGCCTCTATCTTCATAAGTAAGCCTCCTAGGCTCGGATCTTTCTCTTTGAGATCTCCTTGGTGAAAAAATTCGAGGTGACTCCTCCTCAATTCTCGGCCCCATCTCTCCATGATAGTCTTCAAGGGTGACAATTGGAGTATCTTTGTGAGAATCTTTAAACTCGGCCTCTTCAAGAATGTATTTTTGATCCTCATGAAATATAACATCCCTACTCTCAATTGTAGTTGATGTGGAACATAGATTCTGTAAGCCTTCTTGTTGGATGCATATCCAACCACGATCCCTTTAATAGAATTAGGATCATCTCTTTTTCTTGTTTCCAAGGGTACATGAACAAAGCAAGCACATCCAAAAACTCTAAGGTGATCTAACTTAGGTTTTTTTTTTAAACAAGACTTCAAAAGCTGATTTTCCAGCAAGTGCATTGTGAGGTAATCTATTGCACAAATAGTTTGCACAATTATAGCTTCACCCCAATATTCAATAGGCAAAGAAGCTTCAACTTGGATTGCTTTAGCACATTCACATAAATATCTGTTTTTCCTCTCAGCAACTCCATTTTGAGATGGAGAATAAGCACAAGAAAACTCTCTCTTTATTCCTTCACCTTCACAATATTCATGAAACTTGTTGGAGATGTATTCACCTCCTCCATCACATCTTAAAGATTTAACTTTGAAAAAAAATTGTTTCTCAAAATAAGCTTTGAAGATTAGGAAATGATCAAATACCATAGCTTTTAAAATCATCAATAAAGGTGACAAAACATGTTGCACCACCAATACTTTTAGAAGAAGAAAAATGAACATCCGAGTGTATAAGCTCCAAAGGATGAGTAGTCTTGATAAAAGACTTTTGATATGGCTTTCTATGTGATTTTTCAATAGCACAAGACTCACAAGGCTTGAAATCTTTGGCAAGTGATTTTGGAAAACCAATAGCCTTCTCTTTCTTAACCATAGAAGACATAGACTTAAAGTTAGGATGGCCCAACCTTCTATGCCACAAGTCCTCCTTAGATAAAAAAAACAACTTCACAAAGGTTTGCATTCTCATAAGACTTCAACTTGGAAATTCCACCATATTTAGATCCATCATCTAGGACCTCATCATTTTTCTTGGTAAAGCAAGTATTGGAGTTGAACTTTACATCACAACCACTATGAAGCAATTTTCCCACACTAATCAAGTTCTTTGTAAGTTTTGGAATGAAAAGAACATTAGAAAGTGCAAGAACTTTAGAAGAAGCAAGTTTCAATAGAATGTTGCCAATTCCTTCTATAGAGCACTCATGATCATTAGCAGTGCAAATAGATCTCTTAAGTCCTTTGTAAAATACAATTGAGTCAAAAGACTCCTTTGAACAGCACATATGTGAAGAAGCTCCACTATCTATGTACCAAGTTCCATCTTTCTTGAAAGGTGATGAAGAAAAACTGGATACCATGAGTGATCCTTCTCCATCACTTGGAACAAAATCTTCTTCAATCTCTTTGGAGAGATTTGCTTGCTTGACATGTGGAGTGTGTGAAAGATTCAACTAGTTTGATCATATTTGTTATATTTCCATATTTGGCATACTGAGGCCAACTTTGTTTTTAGACTTAGAGATTGACTTTTCAAAGTTCATTAGTCTAAATGTCATTTGAATAAACACTTTTTGAAAGTGTGGGAAAGTTAGAAGGTAAGTTTGAGTAGATTCAAATTTGAATGTTGGGTACTTTGAATCTAGACCCAAAAATAGTAGGATTAGCATTTTGGAAGGAAAGTCAAGTGGCCAAATAGGGTTTGGACCTATTATAAAAGGATGTAACTCGTGGAGAGAGTGATATTCTCTCTTCTCTATCTCATTTCATGCTTATACATGGTTCTCTATTATCCTTTTATTCAAGTTTGATCAAGTTCTATTAGTGTTTGCATCTCTATTAGTGTTTGATCAAGTTCTACATTGGTGAGATTAGTAGTGTATTTATCTTTTTACCAAAGATCTTTCAAGTTGATTGGATCTTAAGGATCTGAAAACTTTCACATGGTATCAGAGCTTGTGTTTCAGGTTATGGAGGAAATCAGATCTATCAATGATTTGGTAAAGATATCAAGCTAGAGCATGCTAGAGGGGATTCTACACCAAAATCGAGTTTTTTGCTTTTGTAGATTGGATCTTTTGTAGATCAAAACCCTATATAGGTCTATAAACTTGATCAATTCCGATTTTTGATTTCACATACTAGATTTGACCAATTTTTGGATTATTGGATCAGCCTTAGTGGTGGCTATTAGATTGCATAATCAAAATTTCAGCATTTGCATGTAGATTTGGAATAGTCAATTTTTTGTAATGTTGTCAAAACCCTAATTTTGATTAGATCCCTAGATAGTGAGGTTGATGGACTTCATTTGAGTGTGTTTCAATATTAGGAAGTGGCAAAAGTCATTAGATTGAGGATAGATCATAGGTTGATCAAGATTCCATGATTTTATGTGTTGATTTGCTTGGTATAAGTGCTAAAAGAGAATTTTTGAGATAGTTTCAAATCTTTGTGATCTCTTTGGAAAGAATTTGTTGTTGTTCAAAGGAGTGCTTTGTGCATTGAAACGAGTTGAAAAAGAAAATTAGGTCATTGTTACATGGCAACCTCAATTGGAGTCATGTTGGAAGTCAATGATAGGCTTAATTCAAGTATCTATTCATTGTGAAAAGTGAGGATGGAGTCACTTTTTGAGATGAATGTTGTTTTGAATATTGTTGTAGGTTTGGAGGAGATACCAGTAATACAACAAGATCAAGTGAGGTATGACAGAGGGCCAAGAAGGGTCTACACATGATAAAGATGGATGTTACCAATGAGCTTCTCAAAGAAGTTGGTAAGGGCACATCATCTTTGGAAGCTTGAGATTCATTGAAGAAGCTTCATGAATCCAAGTCTACTTCTAGAGTGTTGACTCTAAGAAGGCAAATATTTTCTTGTTTGCAAAAGAATGAAAAAAGTCTAACTACTTTTGTTTTGAGGATGAAAGTATTAAATCAGACACCAAGGAGTTGGTATGCTAAGCTTAACACTTTCTTACTCTCTCAAGGCTTTGTTATGACTGAGTATAATCATTCACTTTATTATAGGTTTGCTGGAAATGATGTTACCATCTTGCTAATCTATGTAGATGATATCATCTTGAGTGGTGGAGACAATCAAGATGTGGAGGATATCAAGAATGCTCTTAAGATGGAGTCTGAGGTGCATGATCTTGGTAATTTGCATTACATTTTGGGAAAAGAAGTCATTAGATCTTATCAATCTACTTCATTTGTCAAGAGAAGTATGCTAATTCTTTTCTAGAAATATTTCATATGGTAGATGCAAAAGCTAGTGATACACCTATGGAGTCAAGCTAACTATAAGAGGTAATGATCTTTCAAGGACATTACTCTCTATAGGAAGATAGTTGGTTCACTCATCTATCTAGCCATTACTAGACCAAATCTAAGCTATTGTGTTGGAAGATTGAGTCAATTCATGCAAGATCCTAGTGAGGAGCATTGGAAGCAAGGAAAGCAAGTTTTGAGGTACATCATTGGAACTCGAGATTTTGGCATATTGTATGAGGGATCATCACCTAATCTTTTTGGATTTTCAGATTTGAACTATGTTGGAGATGTAATGGATAGGAAATCTATTAGATTTCATTGTATTTTCATAGGTGATGGAGCTATATCATGGATGTCGAAAAAACAAGCCACTATCTCATTGTCATCTAGTGAGGCCGAGTACAAAGCTCTTACACATTGCACAAAGGAGATGATATGGATCAAGAGGATGATTAAGGATCTTCACTTGCTGGATTTCTTAGAGAGCCCAATCATCTTTTGTGACAATCAATCAGCCCAAAGGTTGGCAACCAATCCTATCTTTCATGCTAGGAGCAAGCATATTGAGGTGCAATGTCATTTTGTGAGGGAGCAAGTCATTGCAAAGGAGGTGGAGCTTCAACATGTGTATTCAAGGGAATGTGTAGCTGATATCTTCACCAAAGCATTGGGAAAAGACTTGTTCATGAAGCATGGGACATCACTTGGAGTGTTATCAAAGTCTATGCTAAAACTAGTTGAAGAGGGAGTGTGAAAGATTCAACTAGTTTGATCATATTTGTTATATTTCCATATTTGGCATATTGAGGCCAACTTTGTTTTTAGACTTAAAGATTGACTTTTTTAAAGCTCATTAGTCTAAATGTCATTTGAATAAACACTTTTTGAAAGTGTGGGAAAGTTAGAAGGTGAGTTTGAGTAGATTCAAATTTGAATGTTGGGTACTTTAAATCTAGACCCAAAAATAGTAGGGTTAGCATTTTGGAGGAAAAGCCAAGTGCCCAAATAGGGTTTGGACATGCTATGAAAGGATGTAACTCATGGAGAGAGTGATCTTCTCTCTTCTCTATCTCATTTCATGCTTATACATGGTTCTCTTGGGATCCACTATCCATTGGTACACTATACTTGTGATTGCATGCAATTTTATGTGTAGAATGATCTATAATTGCTATTTTCAGATCCAGACGTGTGAAATATAGTAGCTTGCTGGTTTTGTGTGGACAGCAACAGTTTTTATCATTTCATTCAAGTTTGATCAAGTCCTATTAGTGTTTGCATCTCATTTTGTGTGTAGATGCTGATTTTTCTACATTGGTGAGATTGGTAGTGTATATCTCTTTCTAACCAAAGAACTTTCAAGTTGATTGGATCGTAAGGATCTGAAAACTTTCACAGAGTGTCCGCAAAGTGTGATTTAGATCTCCTAAGGTGTGTGAATGCACAATGATCAAGATTAGATTGAGATTCAAGATCTATCTCACTCGCAAAGGCAAAAACACACTACCACATGCATTAACTCAAAACCAAAGTACATACACAAGTGTGGAAAGTGATTTCTCAAAAAAACTAAGGAAAAGGCCAACCCTCGAGTAGAGAGAGAATGCAATCAATAGCTCTCGAGTAGAGATAGAAATCAAGTAAACACTTAGACTCAAAAACTTGATTGATCTCCAAATTATTTAGAACAAAATGAGAAGTACAATGAGACTAGTAGATCCATGAGGTAGTTCACCCTCAAAAACTATTGGACCTCATTTCTATCACCTCTTGATTCTATTGGACCAATGATGCATCTACCTCTTGATTCTATTGGATCATTCTCAAACATAACTCAAATCCTACTGGATCATTGACACTTCCACCTCTTAATTCTATTGGACCTCTTGAACTTTGATTTGTCACACATCCAATAACAACTTTACAAATCTAGCTCGAGTTCTACCACTTACACTACTTTGGCTCAATAGAGGCTTACATGTGGATTTGACCAATTTTCCTTCTATGCCAATTTTGACCCTACTATCAGTGTTCTACACCAAGATACTTGACATAGAAAAGTGTAAGACCCCTACAACTAACATAGATAACCTTTTTGAATTTTTCACACTCCTCTTAAAAATTTATCAATTGAAGATTAAGCATTGATCTTGATATTACTCCAAGATTAGATCTATGCTTGGTGAAGGCACTTTTGCTCAAGGGCTTGGTGAATTGACAATACACGAGGATGTGTTGACATGCTCCAAATAGATTTCTCTTCCAATAAGCTTTTCCCTCACAAAGTGGTGTGCCACTTCTATGAGGTTGCTCCTTGCATGAAGTATGGGATTATTGTCAAGGTCTTGGGCCGAGATGTTGTTACATTTGATCATTGGTAGATCATCCTCCTTGATGCACTTTAGCTCCAATAACAATCTCTTGATCCAAAGCACATCTTTGGTAGTTGTGGTGAGTGCTTTGTACTCAACTTCACATGACGAAAAAGATATAGTAAATTTCTTTTTGGAAAGCCAAGATATTAGATTGCCTCCAAGGAATATGGTGTATGCACTTATGGACTTTCGATCCATCTTATTACTTGCAAAGTTCGAATCCGAGTAGCCAATAATGGATAGATCTTGACTTTTGTAGAATAGACCATAGTCAAAAGATGAAGATATATATCTTAGAATCCTCTTGGCCATCTTCCAATGATGGATCTTTGGATCTTCTATAAATTGGCTCAACTTGTGCACACAAAAGCTCAAGTCGGGCCTAGTGATGGTAAGCCAAATTAAGGAGCCTATAAGACTCTTAAAAAGTGTGATGTCCTCGAAGGATCTTTCATCACCTTTATTAGGATCTTTCACAACTTGCTCCATTGGAGTATCTATGCTCTTAGAATTTTCCATATGAAATTTTTTCAACATAGAAAGAGCATATCTAGATTGACATATAAAAACATAATCTTCATGAAAGTCAATCTCTAGGCCTAGTATGTAGTGGATCTCTCCTAGATCTTGCATTCTATACTCACTTCTAGCTAGCTTAGTGTCTTCAACTAGCTTGATGCAACTTTCACAAAGAATAATGTCATCAACATAGATTAGAAGAATAACAATATTACTATCAACAAACTTTAGATACATGGAAGGATCATAGTCACTAAGGACAAATCCTAGTGAGATAAGAAAAGAGTTGAGTCTTGAATACCATGATCTTGGTGCTTGCTTTAGTCCATAAAGACTTTTGAAGAGCAAACACACTTTGGACTCATCCTTGATGAACCCTTGAGGTTGTTCCATATGTATCTCCTCCTCAAGATAACCATTCAAAAGGCATTGGATACCTCCAATTGGAACACCTTCCATTTGAAAAAACAAGCAAGAGAGATAAGAATTCTTATTGTCACCATCTTTGCAATAGGTGCAAAGGTCTCTTCATAGTCAAGGCCATGGATTTGAGAAAATCCTTTAGCACATAATCTTGCCTTGTACATTTTGATGGTGCCATCATGATTGTATTTGATTCGAAATACCCACTTGCATCCAATCACATGCTTGTTGGATGGTGGATCCACAAGCTCCCAAGTGTTGTTGGTGATCAATGCATCATCATACTCTTGCTTCATGGCATCATACCACTCCTGGGTATTGAGTGCCTCTTGAATATTCTTTGGCTCTTCATGAGAAACAAAGAAGGCATAATTAGTGGAATCCAGATCCACTTGCTTGCCTTTATCGACATATGAGAGCCTCTTGGGCTCGGATCTCTCTCTCATGGACCTTCTTGGTGAAAAATCCATGGAGACTCCTCTTCAATTCTCAACCCCATCACTTCATAATTGTCCTCGATAGCAATTGATGCATCTAGAGATGCTTTGATCTCGGCCCTTTCCAAATTGGATTTTTGCTCTTCATGAAGAATAACATCTCTACTCTCAATCACAATCGAGGTAGAGAGTATAAAGACTCTATAGGCCTTCTTAGTGGATGAATATACAACCATGATCCCTTTGCATGAAGTAGAAACATCTTTCTTCCTTGTTTCCAAGGGAATATGGGCAAAACATATGCATCCAAAAACTCTAAGGTGATCAACCTTAGGGCTCTTTATAGATAAGATCTCATATGGTGACTTTCCTCCAAGAGCAATATGTGGGAGTCTATTGCAAAGATAATTTGCACAACTTATGGCTTCTCCCCAAAAGTATTTTGGAAAAGATGCCTCAATCCTTATGGCTTTGGCACATTCACATAAGGATCTATTCTTTCTCTCGGCCACTCCATTTTGAGATGGAGAGTAGGCAACAGAGGACTCACTTTTAATGCCTTCATGCTCACAATAGTCATGGAATTTATTGGAGATATACTCTCCACCTCCATCACATCTAAAATATTATAATCTTTAATGAGAATTGCTTCTCAACATAAGATTTGAAAATAAGGAAATGATCAAACACCATAGATTTAGAAGAAAGAAGATATATCCAAGTGGCTCCTCCCTTGCTCATAGATGATGAGAAATGAACATCTGAGTGGATCAAATCCAAAGGATGCTTACTCTTGATAGAAGATCTTGTAAATGGCTTCTTGTGAGATTTAGCAATAGCACAAGTCTCACATGGCTTGATCTCCTTGTAAAATGACTTTGGCAAGCCAATAACTTTCGCTTCTTTGATCATAGAGAGCATGGATTTGTAGTTGGGATGTCCCAACCTCCTATGCCATAAATCCTCCATAGATAGCTTGGTCACAAAAGCAACATTACAAGAATTTACACTTTCTCTTGGATCTAGTTTATAGATGCCTCCAAATCTAGATCCTAGGTCAAATATCTCATCATTCTTTTTGATAGTACAAGTATCAACATTGAATTTCACATCAAGGCCATTATCAAGAAATTGTCCAATACTAATAAGATTCTTTGTAATCTTAGGTACAAAAAGAACTTTAGTAGGAGAAAAAAATTTAGAAGATGCAAGATTTAAGAGAATATTCCCTATTCCTTCAATTGGACATGTAGTGTATATTGATTTCTTGGCTCCATCATAAGGTGCAATAGATGAGAAAGAGTCCTTGGAGCTACACATATGTGAAGAAGCTCCACTATCAATATACCATAATCCATCCTTCTTGAAAGGAGAGGATGAGAAGCTAGAGATCATAAGAGATCCCTCTCCATCACTTGCAATAGTGTCTTCTTTCTCATTGGCGATGTTGGCTTGATTGAATTGATTCTTCTTCTTGAAGCAATTGGTGTCATAATGGCCTTTCTTGCCACAATAAAAGCACTTGATCTTCTTCTTCTTGACCTTAGATATAGAAGCACTAGAGGAATTATCTTCCTCCTCCTCTTTGTCTTTGGCTTTGGCTTTGTCCTTGCTTGAGGATTGTTGATATTGGTTCTTGCTCCTCCCTTTGTGCTTGTCCTTGACAAATAAAGCCTTGCCATCATTATGATTGAGTGATAGCTTGTCCATCCTCAAGAGTTTGTACTCTTGTCTTGATTCTTCATAAATAACCACATTTTGAAGGGCCTCCAAATTTGGTAGTTCGTCCTTAATGGCATAGGATTGGACAAGTTGTCATATTCACTTCTCAAGCCATTGAGAATGACTTGGACTAGCTCACTTTGATTGGTTGAGTCACAATGCATGCAAGCTCCCTATGAATATCAATGACTCTCAAAACATAATTCTGAGATGCACTCTCATCAGTCTTTTGACTACTTTGGAAGATTTGATTTCTAAGAGTGAGGAGCCTAGAGGTGTTCTTAGCCTCATAGATAGACTTGAGACCAATCCCAAGCTTCTTTGCCTGTAGTGCAAGTAACAATCTCCCTCAATATCTCATTAGAGACATTCATCTTGATGTAGTGGAGATCCATCCTAGCTCTCTTCTTGTATTTTTTAACCTCTTGGAGAACTTGAGGCTCTTCTTCAAGGCCAAGAACAATGTCCATCACATCTTGGAGTATCAGTGTGGACTCCATTCTCAACTCCAATATTGAATGATTGGAAGTAGTCAATATCTCACTTTGTTCCAACAAGGATGAACCCATTGAAGCCATATAAAGTGGAAATAGACTCAAGTGATGAACAAAAACTGTTGCTACTCTCTCACTATATGATCCAATAATGGTGAGCTACCAACTCATAGGCAAGATCTTGCAAGAAATTGTGAGATGATTCTCACTAGCTCTACCAATCTCTCTAAAACTAGATCTACTTCACATCAAATACTGGAGTATGGGCAAATTTAGGATCAAACACACTTAGCACATGTGAAATACACTAAGAAACAAAATTTGACTCAAATACAATGATATTGTATGAAACAAAATGGCTAAGATCTCAAAACAATGCCTAGATCTCAAATAGATAGAATTGACAAGCATACAACTGTGATTTAGGATTAAACAAGCAATCTCTTGATCAAACCAAATCTGTCCACATAGGCCTAGGTGACCTACCTGTCTCTCTTCAAAAGCTTATAACTTTTTATTGGCTCAATCAAATTGAATAAAACTAATTGCTACATAAACTAGACAAAACTAGCTTTCAAACAAGCTATCTAGCAATATTTTTCGATCAAACATGAAAGAGAACTTTTAAACTGAAATTGGATGTTCCTCACATGTGTCTGAGCACCTGATTTTGTACTTTATGTGAAAAATGCAAAAATAAGCTTGGTAGATGCCAAAAATCTTGTATATAGATAAACACACATGTGTGGAGCTTGTTCCCACGTGTGAAACTAGTGTAATTGTCATGTACCATAATCATATATGTTGTACATATGATTTAATTCAAGTTCTAGTGGCTAAAATGGCCAAAAACTAGTTTTCTAGACATATGAAACATGGCATCAATCTATTGATTGCATGAGCCACATCCTTTGGTTAGGTGTCATATACCATGTATAGAGGATAGCTCACACATGTGGAGGACAACTGAAGTAGGCAAATTTTGACTTCTAGAAGATTTCCAAGTTGATCTCCATATAGTAGGAAATTGGCCCAAAGTGCTCAAAATAGAAGGGTTTGTCCAAGTGTCAGTTTTGTATGATGAATCATCATATGACAAAGCACCTTTACACATGTGGGATCAGAGGGATGATCAGTACCACAAGCTCCCACTTATTGTATATATAGAGCCACATTTGGCCATAATCATTATGAAACACCAATCTTGGTTTTGGAGACTTTTTGTGTCAATCTCTCCATTTGTCTTGATTTTTCTTGAATGTTTTGAGTTTCTATCATAGTGTACTTTGTTTTTAGGTTGGAGTCCGTACTCTGACAGGTTTTCACACGTGTGAAACCAGAAAGTACATTTACCTTCATTAATGATTGTTCTTGTTAGGATTTTATGTCTAGAATTGATCTAGATTGATCTTAATCTTATGTAGATTGATAGATCAAGTAAATCTAACATCCAATCCCTCTTGAGGATCAGATTAGAATCCACTCTTGGTCCAAATTGTACTTTTTCCACATGGTATCAGAGCTAAGTACAAGAGGTTTTGTTGAAATTGATAGGGTTAATCCAAATCAAGGCCAAAATTAGCAGTTTTTTGGAAACTAGTCAAATTTTGTGTAGCGAGTTGAATTTGATAGCTATTCTCAAAATATTTGGTCTAGATCTTGTTGTGGGCTGTAGAAACTCTTTTCACACGTGTGAGTCCATACAGATCCTGTTTTGACTGAGAAATTTCAAAAATTTGTAGAATTTGACTCACATACCCAATTTGAGTGATTTTTGGTGCAAAATCAAGCATTTTCTATAGTGAATCTAATTCCTTGATTAGTTCTTGGATTATATCAGCCAAAAAATTAAAATTGAAGCTTGAATTAGGTGCATTAATTGATCTTCTCTGATTTTTTGAGTGTATGTTGAGGTTGAAGAGAGAAATTGCTAAAACTCATAGATTAAGGAGTGATATGCAAGGTGAGAGGTTGAAATCCATTGTACCATCACTCTAGATTTGTTCAAGAGTGATAGGGTCAAGTTTATAAGCATCAATTTGCTAGAAAACATCTTTGGATCTGTCCTCCAAGTGAAACCTTTGAGAGTTTCTAGTCTATGCAAATCTTTTGTAGAATTTGACATAGATTGGCTTCAATTGAGAGTTCTAAAAACGAGATTGGGATCCAAGTCACATAGCTCAACCCTACTCAATTTTTTTGAGTGATTGTAAGGTTTGAAAAGAGTCATTAAGGTGTGAAAAGAGTCATTAAGGTAGAGAGAGATCCAATTTTCTAAGAGTTCCTTCCTTTGTAGAAGGCAAGATCTAGAAGCTCATTTTGTGTTGTTATTGGTGGAGAGTTTGTCTCTTCCCAGGTGATCAAATCTTTCTAAGTGGCATTAGCTCTTTGAAGCACAATATCTTAGTGAGAAAAATCATAACTTTTGATTTTGAATTTCATTCCAAGTCTTAAGAGGTAGAGTAATTGGTGGAATCCAATAGGGGTGATTGAATCAATTTATTGAGCAAAAATTGACAGTATGTATGAAACTCAAATTAGTTCTATTCAACTTTCTTTATGAGAGTGTGAGGGTCAATTTGTGATCCCATTGGATGTCTAGAAGGAGGAGGAGTCCATATTTGAATATTCATGCATGGTTGAGATCTTTGTGAATCTCTAGTTGTCTAATTTTTAAGCTTTGTGAAAAATTGATGGTATAGTTTGTTTTCAAATCAAATCAAATTCATTCTAAATCTCAAGAGTGAGATTATTTGAGTCAAGAGTGAGTCTAAAAGAAGTGATTATGTTTGATTTTCATGTGTTTGAAACAAAATCCATCTTTTGTTCAAAAGTCTCAAGTGTTGAGAGAACTAGTCAAGTGAAAAGGAAAATCTAGGTGTCAAATCTTTTCATATCCATTTTTTTTTCAAAAGAAAGAGTCATTGGTATTTGATGAGTCCAATAGGAGATTGGATCTGATTTCTTTTGTGATTCGATTCAAATATTGTGTGCTTTTGTCTTAGTGATCAAAGCAAAGTTTCCAAGTGACTAGTCATTAGTGTGAAGATTGATTCTTAGGTTTGTGAGCTGGATATTTTGTAGATCATTCTAGATTATTGAAGATGTTCAAATCTAGTCTCTTGAAAGTCACAAATTAAATTTGTAGAATCATATCACAGTTTTTTATTCACATGGCATCAATAGGTGGCATCTTACTGAAGGAAATGAAGGATCCTAAGTGAAACCTTTGTGGTAAGGGAGGATATATTTTCTCAAGAAGCTACAAAAAGAAGACCAATCCATCCAAGGAGAACCAAAGCAAGGGGGCCGAGGTGAAGGATGGAGCTTCAAGTTTTAAATGCAAATACAAGAAGGACAAGTCCAAGGAAAGGTGTTTCCTTTGTGGAAAGGTGAATGAGGCTTGGAGTCTCACAAGGACTTGCAAGATTTGTCTTCAAGAGTCCATCACAACACAGAGTCAAATCTTTTGAAATTTTTTATTTGGAAGTGCATTGTTTGGTTCAAGATGCAAAAGTAGATGCCACTTTCATGAAAGTAACTTGGATTTATTTTATGTCCTTGGAAAGTATTTTTCTTGGAACTCTAGATAAGTCCAAACTTATTGTTATGATCCAAGAGAAATCAATCAAGAATAAGAAACAGCAATCACAAAATGAAAATAGTTTCATTTATGCTATCTTGTCAACTTATGAAGAACCATTTTGCTTTGAAGAGATTTTTGTATCTCAAAGGTGGATTAAGGCAATACTAGTTGAGTGTGATGCCTTAAAAGATAGAAAAATATGTTTTCCTTGTAAGCTTACATTAGTTATGAAGTCAAGGAAATGGAAATATCTTCATAATATAGGATCTTTTGGTTTCAATAAGATCATGAATGACGTGTTCATTCATACAGATGAAAATTGTAAGTTTTCAATCCTAAAGGCAAGTTGTAAACTTCTTATGAGAATAAGTGAAGCATCCAAAGTGGACACTTATATCCATAAGCAAGTAGTTAGCCTTATTGAGATGGAAATACCTTTGATTTCAATATTGGAAAAATCATGCCAAGTTGTGGTGATTTTTGGACTTATATTTCTAGCATAAGTAATCTTGATAATCATAGGAAGTGCATATTGAATGGTCATACTTGTTTTGATCATTATGAGACATGGAGGTCTCAGATTTCCATAAAAAAGGAGCACCATGAAGAGGATCTTAAGGAGTCATCTCAAGGTTCAAATGTGCCAAGGATTGAGGAGGAGAATCCTTCTCAAGGTTCAAGTGTGCCAAGGATTGAGGAGGAGAGACCTTCTCAAATTGTGATTCCAAAAAGAAACTCAAGAAAAATGGTTGAGCCCATGTGGCTCACATTTCAAGGGAAAGAGGAGCATATCTCATGTGGTATACATCTCATACTTACTTCTCTTATGTCATTTGATAAATCAAATTGCTTTAGTGAGATCATCGCATCTCAAAATTGGAGTAAAGCCATACTAGTTGAGTATGTCTCAAAGATACGGTATTGACTACTCTGAAATCTTCTCTCCTGTCGTCAAACATTCATCCCTACATCTGTTGTTTGCATATGCAGCAGCTTAGAACCTCAGGATCCACATTGTGGACGAGAAGACAGCCTTCTTGCATGGCGAATTAGACGAAGAGGTCTACATGGATCAACCCCCATGATTTGTCTCGAATTCACTTCCTGACTATGTATGCAGAATGCATAGAAGCATTGGTCTGAAGCAATCAGCCCGACAATGGTACAAGAAGAAGGATCAGGCCCTTCAATCATTGGGATTCAAGCCTCTGTTGGTTTACTCCAGCGTGTATGTCAAAGTTATAGATGGGAAGATCATCATAGTGGTTGTTTATGTGGACGACACTCTGATACTTTACAGGAGTGAGCAGCTAATTGCTGAAATAAAGACAGACATCTCGAAGCATTTCGAGATAGTGGATCTAGGAGAAACCAGATGTTACCTAGGCTTACAAATCGAAAGAGACTATGAGGGAGGCAAGTTATATCTTCACCAATCCAGATACACCCAGAAGATCCTAGAGGACTTTTGGATGCTGAACTGCAAAGGAGCAAACACTCCAATGCTCGTGGGGACGATGCTAACAAATGACGACTGTCCAAAGACTGAGGAAGAAAGAGAACAGATGTAGCTCAAACCCTATATGAGGTTGATAGGTTCACTGATGTACCTTGGAGACAACACACATCCTGATATTGCTTATGCAGTATTCAGGATGAGCCAATTCTGCACGAATCCAGGCTCAACACATTTGATGATTGCAAAACAAATTTTGAAATATCTTTAATTAACGAGGGATTATGGCTTATGTTATTGTCGTGGTGCAGGCCTCAGGATACTTTCCTACAACGATGCTAGCTGGGCATCTCTCAGGGATGACTGTAAAAGCATCTCAAGAGGATTCACCATCGCATTAGGGATAGCAATTCTCTGGGTCAGCAAGAAGTAGACCATTGTAGCCCAGTCGTCCTGCGAAGCAGAGTACGTAGCAGCAGCGAAGATGGCCAACGAAATAATTTGGCTAAGGCAGTTCCTGGACGAATTGGGTGAAACAAGAAACGAGCCATTGGTCTAGCAGATGGACAACACCTTTGCGATACACCTAACGAAAGATCCTGTGTTTCACTCAAGAACGAAGCACATTGCGATCAAGTATCACTTGATCAGGGATCTGATTGAAAGGAAGATGATGCAGACCACCTTCATAGGAACAAAAGATATGGTTGTTGACATCTTCACTAAAGCTCTGGACAAAGGGCTCTTTGAGAGGCAAAGGAGCAATCTCGGGATCATAAAGCTACCATGCTTTGAGAGGGAGCTGAAGAAACAAAGTGTTTCCGATTACAAAGCCTTGCTAGCTTTCAGCCCTTCTCTCTTCGAGAGCCACCCAATGGAGTGGTATCAGAGCCATTGTTCCAACCTACTATTAGTAAGCAATCAAGACGAACACAGACAGAAGCTTCGCTTGTGTGCGAGAAGATAATTCTGTCTAGGATTAGAAGATCCAATTGTCCGCTAGTGAAGTGAGACTACTACTCTTGAGAGAACCGTGCTTCTCTCATGCCAACTCACTACGTGGATTCGCATGCAGTGCCCTGAAGAAATCAGAGAAAATCAATATAGATTATTGTGTCTGATCTTGGATGTTGAATGCTTATGCTGTTTATTTCATATGTCTGAGTTTTCTTGTTCCCTTTGAATTTTGCAACTTGGTTGAAATTAAGTCAAATGCTGTACTAATTTATGAACGTAGATCAGTAGTAACTGACTACTCTCTGGAGGATTGTAGGAGTGTTTCAGCTGGCAGTGCCCAACGAACGCATCTGAACTCCATCCGAATCTTGAAAGAGAGTCGCGACTGTTTCGTGAATTTTCTCCCCTAGATTCATCAGTGGTATCAGAGCATCTCACGATTCTCATCAGTGGTATTAGAGCATCTCACGATTCTCATCAAAATGGTTGCTTGCGGGCCTTTGAGAATAGCCTCCTTTTCTTAAATCCGTTTACAATGCAAGTATCATAATAGAGCAAACATCTTCCTTAAAATGAACATCTAAACCACTATCCATTAGTTGCCCAGCACAAGCAAGCTCCTAGTAAGATTAGAAACATAGAGTACATTTTCTATATCCAATCTTTTAGAGGATCCAAGACTTAAAGAGATTGTTCCCACTCAATCTGTTCTACATTCTTGATCACTTGCTGTTAGAATAGACTTTTTACAACCTAAAAAAGGTACAAGAGTTGAGAAGAATTCCTTTTGGAATGTCATGTGAGAACTAGCCCCACTCTCAATCTACCATGTGTCATTGGAGTAGCTCTTGATTGTTGGTGTAGATGCCATCAAGGATGAATCAACTTCATCCTCATAATCCTCAATGGTAAGGTTGTCTTGCTTACTCTCATCTTGTGCATTCTTCTTTTTGTAGCACTGGGATGCAAAGTGCCTTTCACAAAAGAAACACTTTTGTTTGGCTTTGTCTTTCTTCTTTTCTTTAGAGCTTGATTCTTGATCATCATCACTTTTGCCATGCTTTGGATCTTATTCTTGGACTTCCATCATGTAGTACATTTAGATTGATTGTTTTTTATCGCTTGTAAATGGAATTGACCCCTATCATGCGATATAGCTCAAAATTCTACAAATGTAATTTGTGACTTTCAAGAGACTAGATTTGAACATCTTCAACAATCTAGAAGGATCTACAAAAGATCTAGCTCACAAACCTAAGAATCAATCTTCACAGTAATGACTAGTCACTTGGAAACTTTGCTTTGATCACTAAGACAAAAGCACACAATCTTTGAATCAAATCACTAAAGAAATCAGATCCAATCTCCTATTGGACTCATCAAATACCAATGACTCTTTCTTTTGAAAGTTGAAATGGATATGAAAAATATTTGACACCTAGATTTTTCTTTTCACTTGACTAGTTCTCTCAACACTTGAGATTCTTGAACAAAAGATGGGTTTTGTTTCAAATACATGAAAATCAAACTTAATCACTTCTTTTGGACTCACTCTTGACCCAAATAATCTCACACTTGAAATTTAGAATGAATTTGATTTGATTTGACAACAAACTATACCACCAATTTTTCACAAAGCTTAAAAAATTAGACAACTAGAGATTCACAAAGATCTCAACCATGCATGAATACTCAAATATGGACTCCTCCTCATTCTAGACATCCAATGGGATCTCAAATTGACCCTCACACCCTCACAAAGAAAGTTGAATAGAACTAATTTGAGTTTCATACATACTATGTCAATTTTTGCTCAATAAATTGATTCAATCACCCCTATTGGATTCCACCAATTACTCTACCTCTTAAGACTTGGAATGAAATTCAAAATCAAAAGTTGTGATTTTTCTCACTAAGATATTGTGCTTCAAAGAGCTAATGCCACTTAGAAAGATTTGATCACCTGGGAAGAGACAAACTCTCCACCAATAACAACACAAAATGAGCTTCTAGATCTTGCCTTCTACAAAGGAAGGAACTCTTAGAAAATTGGATCTCTCTCTACACATTTTCCATAGACACCTTAATGAATCTTTTCAAACCTTACAATCACTCAAACAAATTGAGTAGGGTTGAACAATGTGACTTGTACCTCAATCTCTTTTCTAGAACTCTCAATTTAAGCCAATCTATGTCAAATTCTACAAAAGATCTGCATAGATGCTCTATATGCACTAGAAACTCTCAAAGATTTCACTTGGAGGACAGATCCAAGGATGTTTTCTAGCAAATTGATGCTTCTAAACTTGACTGTATCACTCTTGAACAAATCTAGAGTGATGGTACAATGGATTACAACCTCTCACCTTGCATATCACTCCTTAATCTATGATTTTTAGCAAAATCTCTCGCAACTTCAACATGCACTCAAAAAATCAGAGATAATCAATTAATGCACCCAATTCAAGCTTCAAATTTATTTTCTTGGCTGATCTAATCCAAGAACTAATCAAGAATTAGATTCTGTCTAGAAAATGCTTGATTTTGCACCAAAAATCACTCAAATTGGGTATGTGAGTCAAATTCTACAAATTTTTAAAATTTCTCAGTCAAAACCAGAGCTATACGGCCTCACACATGTGAAAAGGGTTCCTACAGCCCACAACAAGATCTGGACCAAAAATTTTGAGGATAGCTATCAAATCCAACTCGCTACACAAAATTTGACTAGTTTCCAAAAAACTGCTAATTTTGGCTTTGATTTGGATAAACTCTATCAATTTCAACAAAAAATTTTGTACTTGGCTCTGATACCATGTGCAAAAAAGTACAGAAAGGACCAAGAGTGGATCCTAATTTGATCCTCAAGAGGGATTGGTTGTCAGATTACTTGATCTATCAATCTACTTCAGATTAAGATCAATCTAGATCAATTCTAGACACAAAATCCTAACAAGAACAATCATTAATTGAAGGTAAGTGTACTTTATGGTTTCACACGTGTGAAACATTGTCTGAGTATAGACTCCAACCTGAAAATCAAGTACACATTGATGGAACCTCAAAACAATCAAAACAAATGTAGACAAATGGAGAGAATCACTCAAAATTGCTTCCAAAACCAAGATTGGTGTCTCACAATGATTATGGCCAAATGTGGCTCTATATATACAATAAGTGAGAGCTCATGGTACTGATCATCCCTCTGATCCCACATGTGTGAAGGTGCTTTGTCATATGATGATTCATCATGCAAAACTAACACTTGGACAAAACCTTCTATTTTGAGTACTTTTGGTCCATTTTTTTCTATATGGAGATCTACTTAGAAATCTTCTAGAAGTCAAAATTCGCCTACTTCAGCTTATTCCACACGTGTGAGCTATCCTCTACACATGGGATATGACACCTAACCAAAATATTTGGCTCATGCAATCAATAGATTGATGCCATGTGTCATATATCTAGAAAACTAGTTTTTGGCCATTTTAGCCACTAGAACTTGAATTAAATCATATGTACATGATTATGGTACATGACAAGTACACTAGTTTTACACATGGGAACAGCCTCCACACATGTGTGTTTATCTATATACAAGATTTTTAGCCTCTACCAAGCTTATTTTTGCATTTTTCACACGAGCTACCTCAAACTCCATAAATATGTGTAGCTCTCCTCACAATCAATGACGAAGAACCAAAGTTTTGTAGCTACTTCATGCCATTTTGGATCTAAACTATTTTGCTTGTTATCTCTCTATCTTTCTCTCTCTAACTCGTGTTGAAGCTAATGCTTGTACACTGATATCTTGTACTTTTGCTCATTATTGATTCATTGCTATCATATTCAGTTGCTTAGCATGCTAGATTGTGGTTAAGCCATTTCTTCTGAACTAGATCTTGCTAATCAATCTAGAATCAGGTTACTGTGCTAATCACAAAGCTTAATTAGATCCATCAGGTTACTTTTGGACATTCCCCACACGTGTGAATTCTGGAAATTTTGTCATAGCGGAGCATCAAGGAGGAGGCCAAGATCCTCTTCCGGTGGAAGAGGACAAGCCTCGGGATCAGATTCCGATCGAGTGCGAGATATTTATACTATGCTATCTCGCGAGGAAAGACAAAGGATGAAAGCCCTTTGTCTTTCCGAAGGAGAATCCGATCAACAAGATTGTGGATTCATTTCGACGGAGATGCCATCGGAAGAATCCACAAATATTTTCTATGACCTTGATGAGGACAGTTCCATCATCATGGACATTAGGGGTAAGGTCATCATCAATAGATTCCACGACCTTACTCTTAAATACTTTGGTCACGATTTGTTTAACCCTTGGGAGCAACAAGACCAAGGGGACAAAGACAAGATACTTGATATATTGTACCGTGAGTTTCCACAACCAAATCGATTTAATGACAAATGGACGAAGACTGGTATGTGTACGCATATTTGTCATAAGCTCCAATCATTAAAACGATTATGTAGTAAAGGCAAGAAGAGGCCGGGATGGGCATCTAAAAAAGATTGGGGAAAAGTTGTTTATGAATCCAAGAATCCTAATCCCGAGCGCTTTAAGCAACAAAGAGAGGCACCAAAATCAAGGCTTAATCTTTTAGGCCAATCTCACCTTGGATCGGGAGGCAAGGCCAATATGCATGCCCAATTTGTAAGCAATTCTCTTTTAGCATGCATTTCATATTTTTATTGTTTACCAATAATTTTTTGCTTTTTTCTAATCATCAATTTGTGTTGATGTAGGTTGAAGATTATGGGCATAAGTACACAAATGCCGAGTACAATATTGGATATTGCCAAGGCTATAGTGCCTTGGTTGATCATCTTGCGACACAAGGCGTACATCCAAGGGCAAATTTTTGTTACATAATTTATATTTCTCTTATTTTTGATACACAATTTGTATTTCATTTCAATTTTATGACATGTGTTTGGCTAATATTTATTAATCTGTTTTGTGAATGTGTATGTAGAGGGCATCCGCTTCCTTTGTGGAAGAAAGTACGGGAGGAAACCAAGGAGAAGAAGGGAATGAAGATGAAGGGGACGAAGGCGAAGACGAAGGACAAGATTTGGCTTCAGACAACGATGAGGGAGAAGATAGCGAAGACTAAGAAGCCTACTATTACTTCTTAGATTTAACGTATTTTTAGTATTTGCAAAAGTAGTAAAAAAGGATATTAGTATCAATGCTCTTTTCATGAATTAGATGCAAATATATACACTTTTTTGAATTATGAATATAAACTTTTGTATTTGATCATCTCTATCTCATTATGTATGGAATGATTGTTTATTGTTTATGTTTTTCTATTTCATCTTGTATAAATTTGTTGTAAATATATACAAACAATAAAAAACAAACAGAAACATCAATTCAAGATGATAAAAACATACCTCATCTATTGTTTGGATGAGATGCATCTCTTTTTTTCTCTATAAAAGCAAACAATGAAAACCAAATCATTGCTAGATTACAAATCAGATAATCATTGTTAGATTACAAATCAATCAACAAAATGATAATTGTTAGAATACAAATCAAAGAATCATTGTTAAATTAAAAATCATTAATCATTGTTACATCAATCTCACCATGTTGAAGATACTATGAAAATGCACTTTATGACTCAAATGTAATCTACCAAAGTTTAGAATGCATAATATACCTCATGAATAAACAATGAAAAACTAACAAACAAAACTCTCTCTCTCTCTCTCTCTCTCTCTCTCTCTCTCTCTCTCTCCTCTCTCTCTCTCTCTCTCTCTCTCTCTCTCTCTCTCTCTCTCTCTCTCTCTCTCTCTCTCTCTCTCTCTCTCTCTCTCTCTCTCTCAAAAGCTTTTCTTCAAAATTGAGAATGCCTAACACACCTTATGCATTTGCTTGGATTGTCTCCTTTCCTTCAAAATTGCATAGCTTTTTTCTACAAAAGCCAACAATGAACAATCATTCACTAACCAACCAATAAACAAATCAATAAACAATGAAAAACTAACAAACAAAACTCTCTCTCTCTCTCTCTCTCTCTCTCTCTCTCTCTCTCTCTCTCTCTCTCTCTCTCTCTCTCTCTCTCTCTCTCTCTCTCTCTCTCTCTCTCTCTCTCTCTCTCTCTCTCTCTCTCTCTCTCTCTCTCTCTCTCTCTCTCTCTCTCCCCAAAGCTTTTCTTTCAAAAGCTTCTCTTCACGAAATCTATTTGCAAATGCAGTCGAGGCCCCCACCTTTTCCATTTTGCGAGTTTTTTTTTTGTTAAAATATTTCTGCGTGGCACTGCCATGCCCTAAAAAAAAATTCCAAAAAACTTGCCATGGCGTGGCAAGTTTTTGCTTGCTAGAAAATTTGCCATGCGTGGCACTGCCACGCATGGCAAACTTCAAAAAAAATTTCAAGAATTTTGCCACGCATGGCAAAATTCAGCATTCTGGAAAAAAAATGCCACGCGTGGCAAATTTCCAAAATTTTAAGCGTGGCAGTGCCATGCATATTCAAAATTTGAATTGCTCTGAGCCCCCCCCCCCCCCCCCCCCCCCAAATTTGTTCGGAGGAAGAGCCGATGATGAAAAACTTTGACAGCGTGGCAGTGCCACACGTTCATTGCCACACAGTTTGCCACGTGATTGCCACGGACATTGCCACGCGAGGGCCGTTGGGTCAAATCTAGTCCCCATCTTATGTGTGTGGCAATGGGCATGGCAATGGGCCTATATTTATAGTTGTGCAAGTGAGTGCTACAAGAAGAAGAGAGATCAAGGAGACAAGTAAGGTTATCGTACTCTTGACGAGAATGGTTTGGATGTTCAAGATGCAAATGATGATGCTTTTGTGATGTCTTCATGTATGCTTGATAATGATGGAGATATAGATCCATGGTGGATTGATAGTGGAGCAAGTTCACACATGACTTTTCACAAAGAGTATTTCACTTCGTTGTTGGCTATGGAGATGACAAGAGGGTGATCTACATGGCCAATGATGGTGAGTGTGCAATCAAAGGAATTGGTACAATTCCTATTTCTCTCTCTACAAATAGGAGTGTTCATTTGGAGGATGTCTTGTTTATTCCATATATTACCAAGAATTTGCTTTGTGTGAGCCAATTGCTAAGTATAGGCCTCAAAGTTGAGTTTGATGGAGATGCTTGTATGATCAAAAGGAAGGATGCTTGTGTTATTGCTAACCAAGTTGGATGTGTTGCAAGAGAGCAAATACCTATTCAAGAGGTTTGGTATAAAAGGATGGGACACCTCAACTTCAAGTCATTGGAGGTAATGGCTAGAAAGCAAGTTGTGATAGGTCTTCCAAGTTCCTTAAAAAGTATCAATCATGTTTGTGATCTACATCTAGATCTACAAAGCCTTTTCAACTTGTACATTTGGATATTCATGGAATCACTACAATTAGCAATAGTGGAGCTAAGATGTATGTAACTTTCATTGATGATTTTAGTAGATTTTGTTGGATCTATCTACTAAAAAGCAAAGATGAAGTGTATGATGTCTTTGTTAAGTTCAAGAATGCAAGGGGGAACCAATTTTGCACAAGGATCGAGTGCTTAAGGAGTGACAATGGTGGTGAGTACATATCTACCAAGTTCAAGGCCTTTTGTGATGAGCATGGGATCAAGAGGGAGTACACAACACCAAGGACCCCACAACACTGGTGGAGTGGCTGAAAGGAAGAATAGGACTTAATGTGAAAGTGCTAAAGCCACGAGGTTAGGAGCTAATCTTCCAAAACCATTTTGGGATCAAGCTTTATTGTGTGCTAAATTTTTATGCAATAGGTGGCCGAGTGCTATATTGGATGGAAGGATACCTTTTGAGATGCTATTCAAGAGGAGGCCGAGTGTCAAGTTTTTTAGAATTTTTGGATGCACTTGCTATGTCAATATAACTATTGAGAGTACAAAGGAGGATCCATCTTCAAGGAAAGGTATATTTGTTGGAATATTGCGAGGTGAGTAAAGCCTATAAGGTTTGCATTCCTACTACTGATAAGGTGATTATTGGTAGAGATGTCATTTTTGATGAGGGAAACACTTCAAAAGTATCTTCAAGTAATGATGATGTGGATGGATCTAACAATCTTGATGATGATGTTATGGATCCTACTTTAGATGGTGATTTTGAAGGACCTTTATCAAGTCAAAATCCAAGGAGAACATCAAGGGAAAGACAAATGCCTTCAAGGCTCACGTATGATGAGAAAGGTACGCAAGTAGTTGCTAGAACAAACTTTGATTTCCTAACCTCTTTTGATGAACCTACAAGGAACAAAGAGGAGTGGACCAAGCAGTGGATCTTGAGTATGAAGCTCTTATGAAGAATGGAACATGGAGATTGGTGGAGTTACCTAAGGACAAGAAAGCTATTGGATGCAAATGGATCTTCAAAGCAAAGACTGACTAAGGTGGATCTATCAATAAGCATAAGGCAAGGTTGGTGGCCAAGGGATATGCACAAGAACATGGTATTGACTATGATGAGACCTTTGCACCCCTGGCAAAGATGGTAAGCATTCTGGTCGTCATCTCTCTTACTACTCTTGATGGATGGGATCTATGGCAATTGGGCATTACAAATGCATTTTTGAATGGCGATCTTGAGGACAAAGTGTACATGGAGCAACTTGAGTGCTACATTTAATCCACAAAGCCAAATCATGTATGTCTTTTACAAAATGAAATTTAGACTAATGAACTTTGAAAATTCAACCTCTAAGTCTAAAACAAGTTTTGGGCTCAATATGCCAAATATGGAAATATAGCAAAATGTGATGAAACTAGTTGAATCTTTCACACTCCCTCTTCAACTAGTTTTAGCATATACTTTGAAGACACTCCAAGTGAAGTCCTATGCTTCATGAACAAGTCTTTTCCCAATGCTTTGGTGAAGATATCAGCTACACATTCCCTTGAAGACACATGTTGAAGCTCCACCTCCTTTGCAATGACTTGCTCCCTCACAAAGTGATATTGTATCTCAATATGCTTGCTCCTAGCATAGTTTTTGACAATAGAACCATCATAAGAATGATCTTCTTCCTAATAATAGATGTCCTTTCAATGATCATGTAATGCTCAAAATAGAAACAACCATAATTGATATAGAGAATAGTTTCCACTGGGGATGCTTCACTATTTCTTACATCAATTTTACATGTCAAAATGTGACTAGAACATGAAGAATCAAATAGAATGTAAATGAGATGATTCCACCCTGCTTCCAGTTCTGAACTTCCTAGAAAAATACAGCAAACAAATAATAAATTGAGTGATCAACATTTGCTTGCATGTCTCCTTCTCCTTTGTCCTTTGTTGCCTTGTATCCACCATGATACTCCATGAATGATCCTCCATCTTCATCTTGCCATAAGATGTCATCATACCTTGATGACTTGACCATGAATGAGTGACATAATAAACCTACAATAGCTTCATTTCCATCAACAAAACCAGCCAAGAATGCTAGTACAAATCCAACACCAAAACAATGCTCACCAATGTAGCTAGTTTTACCATATCTTGACAATTTGCACACATCCACTTGGAAAATGCTCAAACATGAGATAGTACAAATAAAGTAAACTTGAACAACACTTCTTTGCTGCTCCTTTGACCTTACTTGAGTATTCAAAAGATGTTCCACTCTTCATAAGAGATCGATACTCAAGATCCATTTCTTGGATCCACTCCTCTTCTTTCTTTGCTTGATCTACACTTGTAGGTTCATCCAAAGAGGTTAGGAAAACAACATAATTTCCATAAACTACTTGCTTACCCTTTTGATCATATGTGAGCCTTGAAGGTACTTGTCTTTCTCTTGATGTTCTCCTTGGATTTTGACTTGATGAAGGTCCATCATCATCACCATCCAAAGTAGGATCCTTCTCATCAACATCAAGAATGTTAGATCCATCCACTCTACCATCAATCATGCTTGAAGACACTTTTGGAATGTTCCCCTCATCAAAAATGACATCTCTACCAACAAACACTTTGTTAGTAGAAGGAATGTAAACCTTGTAGGCTTTACTCACCTCACTATATCCAACAAAAATACCTCTTCTTGAAGATGGATCCTCCTTGGTCATATCATCAAGAGTAAGGTTGACATAGCATCTACATCCAAAGGTTCTTAGAAATTTGACACTCGGCCTCCTCTTGAATAGCATCTCAAAAGGTGTCCTTCCATCCAAATTAGCACTCAGCCACCTATTGCACAAGAAATTGGCACACAACAAAGCTTGATCCCAAAATTGTTTGTCAAGATTAGCACTTAACCTCATAGCTTTAGCACAATCACATAAAGTCCTATTCTTCCTTTCAGCCACTCCATTTTGTTGTGGGGTCCTTGATGTTGTATACTCTCTCTTGATCCCATGCTCATCACAAAAGGCCTTGAACTTGTTAGATATGTACTCACCACCATTGTCACCTCTCAAGCACTTGATCTTTGTGGAAAATTGGTTCTCCCTTGCATTCTTGAACTTGAAAAAGACATCATACACTTCATCCTTGCTCTTTAGTAGATAGATCCAACAAAATCTACTAAAATCATCAATGAATGCTACATACATCTTAGCTCCACTATTGCTAATTTTAGTAAATCCATGAAATATCCAAATGTACAAGTTGAAAAGGCTTTGTAGATATAGAAATAGATCTAGTATAAGGTAT
>MU832235.1:0-81348 GCA_029204225.1 Diphasiastrum complanatum | reverse complement strand
GTGTGAAGCAAGGTTGCCCCCATTCCCTACTCTTTTTGCTCTTTACATTGAGATCAAGGAAGGGCCAATACAGCCATTGTTCAGATGGAGGAGACTTTGCACTACCCTTTATTATCCATGCTCATGCTACACAATGTTTGCTCTCTTATATTGTAGGTCTCTCCGGTGGCTATGTATTCAGCGAAGGCTTGGTGTTCTGGCTCTCATAACGGGTACTTCGAGAGACAGTCACTCGCCTACAAGTTCCATGCTTGGCACGATTGATCCGTGGCAAAGACATGCTCTTTTACTTTGGATGCAGATGATGTTTATAGTCAAACTCTCATCACACATTTCTTACAAAAGAGGGAGAGGAGGCATTGGAGGATGAGATTGATATTCCGACACGGCAAAGGCTATGAAGACACAACGACCACCTACCAAACCGATACGTGCAGTTTGTTTATCACCGTCAGCCAAAGCCTTACGACGGCCTTCAGCATCTTGTCGAGTCGCTCGTCAGCCTTCAGCATCTTGTCGAGTCGCTCGTAAGCCTCCAGTACGCACCTCACAGCCTATCACTCGCTTTTTCAGATCAGCCACTCAGTGATTTGGTTCTTCTTCAGTAGTTCGCCTCAGCAAAGCTGGTGGTTAAGCTCTTGCATCTGTAAGCTCCCGGGAGGTTAAGCTCTTGCATCATCTTCTTGCATGAAGAGAGAATATCGGTTTATTTGTAGTTAGTTGACTTTTGATAGACAGATAGTTTGTGGAATAAGTCCTCACATGGACAAATCGTGGGCAGCACTGTTCAAGAAAGATAATGGTATGGTTGATTTGCCTACAAATGTTTCAATTGAATCACCCTATTAAGTTTGGAGCTTCTCATTCTTATGTCCAGGACCCTTCGCCAACAATTCAGCAACAAATGAATATGGGGCTGAGCATTGTGGTCCCATTCTCTAAAGAACTTTCAAACTCTACTTTGGAGATCCCTCTGTTTTCAGAAGGGCAAGATTCGACAGGCATTCCAAATGCTGGAAAACCGCTAGAAGAGGCCAGGGATTTGATTATAAAAAAACTTTCACTCTCAATTGAAGGGTTTGACACCGCTTGGAGAGGCAAATATGATGAGAATGTATTATTTATTAAATTCAGAACTATTGCACATCGTAACGCCGTCTTGAAACTTAGAACCAAATTGAAAGGATCTTTTAAACAGTTTAATGAAATTCATAAACCCAATGGTTGGCAAGGAAAAAGATTATACAAGAGGCTAAAGACAAGGGACAGCGGGTGGTATTATTGACAGCAAACCAAGATTTTATGATCATTTATTGTAGGGACTCAGGGATCCCGGGCCTAGGAGCAGCCCGAGATCCCCTGTGACACTTTGCATTGGTTTTTCAAATTGTAACGGCTTTCTTTCTTCTTCTTTGGCAGGTGATTTGCAATCATATCTTGCTCAGACGGATGTAATATTCTGAATGGATTATCACAGTGGCCAGACTTTGCAGCCTTCACCTGTCATCCTCATGGAGGTGGACATAGTGTGGTGGACTACTTCATTGGCTCACCAGCCTTGATTCCTTTTATTCACAGTTTTAGCATCATCCCTCCTCCTCTCGCTGACCACTCATTGCTCTCATTCTCTATTGGCCAGACCTCTCCCCTTCCACCTATACCTCGACCCAAGATCCTCCAGCAAAGTTTTTCTTTTCTCGCATCCTTCATTCCACAATACGTCTCCACACTTAACACTCTTTTGCAAAATTTCCCCTTCTCCTCTTCTATTGAGCACCAAGCTACCTTTTTATTGCACTCCCTCATGCAAGCTGCCGCCCACGCCTTTCCACATAAAATTCACTCCACACACCACAAGACATACAATCGGTGGTATGACCATGACTGCTACGCCTTGCATAAACAAGTAGTGTACGCCATGCATCACTCGCCTACCCTTTTATCGCAAGTACTAAAACATTATCGTCACATGGTAACTAGAAATAAAAGAGATTACCTAGAAAAAGATGGTCAGAAACTTATAGACTCACTTTTTTCCTCCTCTTCTTCGCTTTTTTGGAAGCTTTTTTCTAAGAAGTCCTCCTTACTATCACCCATTGCTATCGAATCGTGAGTGGAGTATGCGACTCATTCATACACTACAGATGCATGGAGTGTGAACCATTCAATCAACAAACTATCAATGAAATTTATGCAACCAATCAGCCAATCTTCGCACCCATAGAAAGATTTTGCTTCCAATCCCTCTGAAGTGATATAAGTCTCTTGCAATGGCCTTGTTGGTTAAGTGTACCCATGTAGAAGTACATGATGTGTTTTTGTACACAGCCAATTTTGATCTAATACCACGTACAAAATAATGATGGAGATGACTAAGGAGAACTCACATGAGTGAAGGAGAATGCACACGAACTCGAAACCTATTGAGCACAACAGCATAGTACATGAGCTAGTACAATACCTTAGAAGATTGTCTCAACACCAAATGGAATCTCTCAGAACATGGGCATAAATACATCTACCTTAAGATTTGGGTCCTATTTATATTTTACACAATGGTAGGAACCCAATACAATGATTATGGAGCAAATACGGCCCACTGATGGCATGTTATTGATCTATTACTAGTAGCCCAATTATCATGGGGCCTTCGGCCTCTTAATGGATTGACTCTGTAATTTGTCAATACGATGTCTTTTATTTTGATAAGCCCTCATGAGACAAGTACATTTAAATACAACACGAATTTGTTTAATATACAATCCATAGATGCCCAACGTTTCTGAAACGCGTTTCAGAATCGCGTTCAAAAAGTTTCTGAAATTTAAAAAAAAAAATTCCAGAAACGTTTTTTTTTTTTGGTTTTTTTTGGAGCAATATGGGTATCAGATGAAAGCTCTAATTAAGAGTATAATTACTGTGTAATTTGCCAACTGTTTCGGGTGCAGGATGGTCCAATTCAGGTGCATTAATCCATGTTGGGTTCTGTCAAGGATAAAAATTCAAAACCAACCTCTAGCATGTTCGTTAGGATCACAGATAGTCCCAGTAAGTGTGTTTCGCTCAGGGAGTTGGAAGGCCAAATCATGAAGAGGCCTTACCGTTGGGGCCGGGGTCTACCGGCAGCCCCCGGACCCATAGTTTTTGTATAGAGTCATAGGTACTTGCAATTGATGTACTTCGCTAGAATGAGTAATTGATTTTTTTGCTAAGGCTTAGGGTATATCAACCCTTTGCCCTACTTCAATGATTCAAAAACTATTATAAAAAAAAGCATTCCAAGAAATGAGATAAAAATACCTAGCCACGTTCCGAAATGGAATACATTTAGAGCACTTTCAAAATGTGTTTCGTTTCGGAACGTGTTTCTATGTATGTATCCAACATACCCAAAGGGGTTTGACAGAAACAAAACAAACATTACTCTTGTAATAAATAGTAGTTGTCACAAGTGACCACTCATAAACGCAACTTCTATAAATGTGAATGAAATTACTAACCAGCTAATAGCATATCATATATCTCCATAGCCAAATAAGAGCCGAAAACTAGTAAGAACAAGTATACCTCCTTCCAATTTGCAATGCCCCCAGTCGGGACCCATGCAGGGTGGTCAAATTTGCAAGATGCTCCAAATTTACAGGTTGCAGTGCTCATATAAAAAGCACAAAACTTTTCCCCGGGTCTCTGTGGATAAAGAGAGATAGAAGGAATAGGCTCTGTTCTCTGAGGGAGGAGGTTATCCACTCGTGCTCGCTTAGCCAAATAACTAGCTGACAAATAATCTTTGTAGATGTGGCCAATGGGGAGAAAAAGCATTTCAATAAATGGGCATCAATTATCAAAAATACATTTTTCCAAGCATATGTAGTATATGCACACAAAACAACAAAAAGTACACATCAAAATTTCCAAACAAGTACCATATAAATAATTTATAGTGAATATGATTCAAGGACCAAGTGCATATCAATTTCAAAAATAAGATTCAAATCGCAGATAGGAGAGTTTAGAATATATAATATGATACCGTATTGCAGTTACCAGCGTAGTACGACAGCCAGATAATTGTAGAGGCCAGCATATAGTATATTGCACACGGAGTAGTATCCAGCAATTGACAGTAATATAGTTGTACCAATGCAACAACACCAATGCCAATTGTCAGATAACAATCCACAATAATATGCTAAAAACATAATGCATATATGTATACGATTTTTATTTGTACATGCTTTGACTACAATAAGGATTAACAATAACTTGAAATATACATACACAAACAAAACCTACTATTTCCTTGTCTTTTTATATCTTTAGACTTCAATAAAAAAGCTCATTATAGCTTCACAAGATATCATAAGCAAAAAATCAGAAAACAAAAAATTCTTAACAAACGATCAAACATGATTTATACCTATTTGTGAAATTAGAACATATCAATTTCACAAATTTATATAGAGAAGTGAGTGATGTCATAAGATGAGGCTTAGAAACAAAATACGAGCAACTCAAAAAGTCAAAGGATCTAAGTCATAATAACAATATAAAACATGATTATAGATAGAAATTGTAAAGTTCTACATCTAACAAGAAAAGGATCTCACTCCATTACACTCCATCCGAGGCTATTAAAAGTTTATTCGTCTACGAATTGGGCTTCCTAAAACAGGAAGTGCTTGGGCTTAAGCGATAGATCAGCTTGTTGGAAACTAAAACCGGCAAGAGCAAGGAGGAAAACTTGCAGCTCAAGAGACAATTGGAAGAACAGCAAGGCTATAGTTTGCAAGAAGAAATGGGAAATAAGATTTCCTCATTGGAAAAGCAAGTGGAAGAAACTCGTACTTGGGCATCGATTCTCAAGAAAGATGGTAATATTGCATCTAGCTCTACTAATTTTTTGTTTGCGGAATCTACTTTGGAAACAGTTTTTAGTGAACAAGCCAAGAGAGCCAAAAAGGCTCTTAATATTAGAGTTAGGGGAATACCTAACGGGGGTAAACCCATTGAAGAGGCAAAGGAGCTGCTCACTAAGAAATTGTCATAAGGCTTTGATACTACTTGGAGATGCAAATACGATGAGCATGTGTTGTTTATTAAGTTTCATTCTGTTGAACACCGTAATGCAGCCCTAAGGCTTAGAGCGAAGCTCAAAGGCACTTTTGTTTCATGGATGACGATTTAACACACTGACTGGCTTGCACGAAAAAAGATTTATCAAGAGGCAAAAGAAAAAGGACAAAGAGCTGTATTTGTTGACGGCAAACCTAGATATTACAATAAGCCTTCTCTTTAGGGACTCGGGGCTCCCTGCTAACGTCTTCCGGTCTCCCTGCTTACACATCTTCATTGACAAATATGCTCCTTAATTTTCCGTTTTCTTCATCAGTTGAGCATCAGGCATCTTACTTGTCTCAGTCTCTTGTACAACTTTTTCTTCTTACCCTATACAACGTTACTCCTCACACAAAAGAGCTCATAATAAATGGTATGATACCGAGTGTCTCGCCCTTCATAAGCAGGTAGTTCATGCTAGATATCACCTCCCTACTACACTCATTCATAAGCAAAAGATTTATCGTAGAACTACGAGGAAAAAGAAGAAGATTTATCTTCAGAACCTGGGCCACAAGTTAATTGATGCAGTTGTCTCATCCTTTTCATCCTTTTTCTAGAAGATTTTTTCCAAGCATTCCTTTACTCTTGCCCCCATTGATGTTGAGGATTGGGTGGATTATGCCTCGCAACTTTACACCCTGGATTCTCCTTCCATTTCGCTTTCTTCGAGACCCTCTGAATTTACCCTTTTTACTCCATATATGATTGAAGAGGCCATTAAAACAGCCCAAAACAACAAAGCGTCTGATAACTCTCTCAACATTGACTTCTTAGAACCAGTTGCTCCAATTATCTTCCCATACATTTCCCACATCTTTAATCAAGCTGTTATCTCAGGTTTTCCCACAGCCTGGTGTACTAACTTACTCCATCCCATTCTCAAAACAGGTGATCCAATGAATGTAGAAAACTACCACACCATTATGATTAGTCATACTTTGGCTAAGTTATATGGTTCAGTATTACAGTCGATTGTTTTTGTACAAGCTGAGTCAGATGGATTAGATGCTCTTGGTCAGGCCGGATTCAGATCTGGGTATTCTACGACAGACCAGATATTTATCTTGAGGTGCATTATTGAGGAGGCTAAGCATAGGAAGCAGAGGATGTATTGTTGCTTTCTATATTTTCATAGGGCTTTTGATTTGGTGCTGAGACATCTTTTGATCCAACGTTGAAATCTTTTGGTTTTTCACAGGAGGTTATAGCAGTCATTACTACTTCATATGAGAGAGTTCGGGCACATTTTCGTGATGGGTTGGGATGTTCTTCAGTGATTCATAGCACTATCGGAGTAAAGCAGGGCTGCCCATTATCTCCTACTCTTTTTGCTCTTTACATAGATGATGTAGAGCGGGTCATAAGGGAAGAGGGTGGAGATGGATGTCCGCTTGCAGATATCATCATACCCATCCTCTTATATGTTGACGATGTTATTCTTCTATCTTCTTCAGCACGAGGTCTTCAGAGACATCTGGACGCTTTAAGTGGTTTTTGTGTGACATGGGGTTTGAAAGTGAACACCTCCAAGATCAAGATTATGGTGCCCAACACCAAACAAAACATAAGAGATGATATATTCTTTTATGATGGTCAACAGCTGGAGATTGTTGCCTCGCACTCCTATCTTGCAGTTCTTTTCTTTGGTCCTCTGCTTACCTTTCGACCTGCTTCTATGGCAAGGTTTCGTAAGGGTCATGCAGCACTTGTTCAGATGGAGAGATTGTGTTATGCATATCACATTCATGATCCAGCCACGCGACGTTTGCTTTTCTCCACTGTTGTTTCCCCTGTTGCTATGTATTATGTTGAGACGTGGTGTCCTGATCTCTCTAGAGGTTCTTGGAGAGATATTACACATCTTCAGATTCTTATGCTTAGCCGGCTGATCCGGGCTAAGCCTTCAGTACCCCACGACATTATACTGGTTGAGTTTGCGTCTCCTCCTCTGGTTGTGGAGGCAATATTTCGGATTGTCACGTTTCTACACAGACTCGCAAATATGGATGCTTCTAGATGTGGTTGCAGCCTTATTTTCTTCTCGCACTATCGCTAGCCAGCAGGCTAAGTCCTCGTAGTTTTGGGAGAGTATCGAAGCTTCTTCATATGTGGGGGATATCTATGGCAGATCTCCCTAACGGGACACATGCATACATACGTCGGCAGATCTATCGGAGCTATATCCACACAGTGTGGTCACAGCTTGATCCTGATAGGTTAAGATGCATTTTTATCACAATCACCTTATACAGCTTGACGATATGGGACTACCTATTCTTCCACATTATTTGTCGCAGCCATTATCTTATGGTTTACGCTTTCACTTGTGGGGCATATTCTAGTTTCATCTCATCAGCTGGCTATTGAGACAGGCAAATACACAGACACACCTAGACCACAACGACTTTGTCAGCTTTGCTCTTCTCAGGAGGTAGAGGATGAATTCCATTTCATTTTCAGATGTCCTATCTATTATGAGATACGGGGTCGCTATCACTATCTCTACCGAGATACTCCTCACACTTTGGGCTCATTTCTAGCTTATCCTAATTCTAGATGTGTGGGGCTTTTGTTGCAAGACATGCTTACATTGCGAGCCTCGTTACTACCGCCTGAGTCAGATGACGAACATAGTCAAGCCCTTATTACTCAGTTTTTCGGAAGCGAGAGAGAGCCGACAGATCGGATGATGAGATTGATATTGCTGTTCAGAGGACGAAGATTCAGAGTCTACCACGTGCTCATACTAGATCCAGTGTTGCAGTCCGACCACATGCTCGAGTCTCACTTCAGCATCCAGCACGAGCTTCTCACCACATCACCTATTTTTTTTCAAGGTAGCTAGTTATACTTTTATTGCTTTTCTCCTTTGCAAAGTGGAAAATTAGGCTCTTATTGCACCCTCGACAGAGCTAGAGGTTAAGCTCTGGGACTCTATCGATAGAGAGATTATGTTAGTCTTTTGTACGCTTATGCTTCATCTTCTTTCTGAAGTAGATAGTTGCTTGAATAAGTCCTTACACGAAAAATTTCCTATTTTATTCTTTGGGTATTGGACAAACATTAATCTTAATCTTAATCTTCTTCTTCTACTTCTTCTTCTTCTTCTTCCTCTTCTACTTCTTCTTCTTCCTCTTCCTCTACTTCTTCTTCTCTTTCTTCTTCCTCTTCTACTTCTTCTTCTTCTTCTTCTCTTTCTTCTTCTTCTTCTTCTTCTCTCTTTCTGCTTCTTCTTCTCTTTCTTCTTCCTCTTCTACTTCTTCTTCTTCTTCTTCTCTTTCTTCTTCTTCTTCTTCTTCTCTCTTTCTGCTTCTTCTTCTTCCTCTTCCTCTGCGTCTTCTTCTCTTTCTTCTTCCTCTTCTACTTCTTCTTCTTCTTCTTCTCTTTCTTCTTCTTCTTCTTCTTCTTCTCTCTTTCTGCTTCTTCTTCTCTTTCTTCTTCTTCTCTTTCTTCTTCTTCTTCTTCTTCTTCTCTCTTTCTGCTTCTTCTTCTTCTTCTTCTCTTTCTTCTGCTTCTTCTCTTTCTTCTTCTTCTGCTTCTTCTCTTTCTTCTTCTTCTGCTTCTTCTCTTTCTGTTGCTGCTTCTTCTCTTTCTTCTTCTTCTTCTCTTTCTTCTTCTTCTTCTTCTCTTTCTGCTTCTCTCTCTCTCTCTCTCTCTCTCTCTCTCTCTCTCTCTCTCTCTCTCTCTCTCTCTCTCTCTCTCTCTCATCATACCCTCTGCTGCTACTACTATCAAATCTACTCACAATCTCATGAGATTTTAAAATTTGCTCACAATGATTCATGAATGAGAGACCTAGACCTAGAGGATTGCCTTTTGTTGCCTCCATTCGTAATGGCTCAAGGGGTAAGAAAATTCTTTTTTCCCATATCCAATCGATCCAATGTTTCATGCACCGGTTCAAATCGGCCGATTTGACCGGTTCAAACCGGCCAATTCAGGTTCGAATCGGCCGATTCGAACAATTTTTCATTTCTCAGGCCAATTTGAAATTTTTTTAAGTTGGGAACCGATTCGAACATGTTTCCGATTCGAAATGGCCAATTCAAACCGGACCAATTTGAACTGCGATTCCTCGTTCGAATCGTCGATTTGTGAAACATTGAATCGATCGCTTTATAAACTAGGATAGATGCAAGACCTACTCCAAAATCACACTACCCTCATGAAAAAAGGAATTTCAGCACTTATAAAGGGAGAAAACAAAAAGTTCAACCAATCCGACAAATGCATAGATTTGATAAGATCCAAGCTCTTGAGAGCGAATTGGAGCATAAAGAAGAAACGAAGACACACAGCCATGGTAGGGAAGAATTCTGAAATAATGCATAACTTGATGGCTGAACTAATTTCCAAAACATTGTAAAAAGAACCATTACAACAAAGTGAATCCCTAAATGTAAGAGTTCGCAATGTACTTGATGTGATTGACAAACTAAAGGGGGCTACACATTTCTTAAAGACTACAATTGCATGGACAACTAAGTAAACTACCTTGGTAGATTTGTCTCACAGAAGACTAAATGGAAAGCCCTTAGGCATAAGGGCAAAGCTCAAAGGCACTCGATATCAACGGATGATCACCTTACTTTCATACAAGTAGTGGAGCGGAGAGGCACATTGTATTGTTGTATGGGTCTCATCCAAGTATTTGAAGCATGCCAAAAAACAGTCTACTAGTATTCATACATCCATAGTACTCATTATTTTTTCCAAAAAAAATGATAGTTGAGGACCCGAGAGAAAAAGAATGACGTATTAATGTTTCAAAATAACCAATTTGACGAAATGTCCTATCTTTATACTTGCAAATAATCAAAATTTGTTCACGTGCAGAATAAATTTTATACTTTTCGAAAATGGAAATCAACATGCAATTGGAAAACACATCGCATTTATTGCAATCATATAGTACTCATCATAGAGGCGTCAAGATGGGGATGATGAAATGCAAGGCCTAGCTATGGACTATCTTAACTTCAATCCTAGATGAACATGAAAGCTTGAGAAACTAAGCTATGGAAGACACTAAACACAAAAGAAATTGCTTGAGCTCCTCACAACACCAAAACTTAGAAGACAAAATGAATCGTTAGAGAGAGGGGGAAGGGCATGGGTCCTCCTAATCCTTTGTTAGGTTAGCTCCTCATATACATGCATGGAAAATATAGGTTAGTGCAAGTGGCCAAGTAGCTCAATCACATGGATGCCACCTATAATTTCCATGCATGTATTTGAGGTGCTAACCTAACAAAGGATTAGGAGGACCCATGCCCTTCCCCCTCTCTCTAACAATTCATTTTCTCTTCTACGTTTTGGTGTTGTGAGGAGCTCAAGCAATTTCTCAAGTTGCAAGGCCCTGTGTATTCTACAAATAAGATGCCCCATGATAGATGTACAACTTACAATAATGGTAATGCTTAGCCAAAGGGGTATGATAAGAAATACTCTTCAATATTGCCTCCTTGATGGCAATTCAATCTAAGCAAACACCTAACAATGTTATGAACTTCTCAAATTTGTTTTGACTAGGTGGTTTAGTAAAGATATCTACAGTCTCATTGTTGGTGTTGCAGTATGCTAGCTCAATTTGATCACTCTACACTTTCTCATATAAAGTGTTGGTCCGCCTCTATATGCTTCGTCCTTGCATGATAGATTGATTTTCTTGCAATGTAGGTCCTACTTCAATTGCATATCACCAAGTAGCCATCATAACCAAATAGCTGCAACTTTGGTTGGCGATAAAGTGATAGTGGGCTGCTTTCTAGTGCACCGTAAAATGGTCTCTACACTTCTTATGGAAAAACAATGGAGTCATCGCAATTCCAGAATCATAACCACAAGGGATTTGGCTAGGCCACAGGTTTTGTCCCCCACCCAAGGGCTCCATGTCCTATGTATGTGGAATCTCCTATTCACAAAATGAGCTCTACGATCTCTAAAGGAGACCCATTTCACCATCTCTTTAGCATTCTACACTTAACAATGCATCACATCAAATCTCAAATTTATATAGAGATATTGAGTTATCACATAGACCTTGTATTATGCCCCAAAAAATTCTAAGAATCTTTGGTTTGAAATTTTGACCCCATATTGACAAGTCAATTAAAAAGTATTGAACCAAGGAAGCTAGCATTGTTGCTCATTTTGTCACATTGCATGTCTTTAACAGAGGCATTACTGCAATAATTATACCCGGCTATCTTCACAAGATTCAAAAAGGTCGCTAGTGAATAGTCATTAACTGATTTCAAGTACATATATGTGACACAACTAAAGGGACTCACGTTTCAAAGTCATGAACATTCCATTATCTCGTTCCAATTTGCATCATACCAGTTACATGCTGACTAATTACAGGAGAACATGTTGGAAAGTAAGCAAAGTTTATTTTGTTGTCATGTTGTACTTTGTGATTAATGTACTTGTGGTCTTAAAATGAAAACAAATCTCATTATGCTCCAAAAATTATTCTTTACAGTACAAAAACCTCTGGATCCTCTGGTCAACTTAAAGGTTCTAGCTCATTCAGTAAGGTCCTGAGATCGAAGTCATAGTGTTAAGTGGGCTACCGTGTGCCACTAGGGATGATTAAATCCCATAAGCATGTCTGAGAACTCGTGTCCTTTTAAACTATAAAATTAATGCTCATTGCTCATTCTGCAAAGTGAAATGTTGAGTTTTGTGTGCCCTCTCCAACAAATGTGAAGATATGAACTCTCTTTTTACTTCTTAGTGTAGTTTTCTGCTTCACCCTCTAGGGATATTTGCCCACGAAAAAGTGCTCTTTCTTTGGTCCAGACTCCAAATCAATGTGTGATGTGGAAATTTTGTCGGATCTCATTTTCTAACAAGCCCTAAAGACCTGCATTTCATGCACTTTAGTTGATAAACAGACATAATAATGATGTCACTAAGGAGATTGATCCTGATGGTGCGTCTGTCACAAGTGTGAGATGCTTTGCCCCAGTAGAATCAACCTTCACCATGTGAAGAAAAATTGATTCAAGATATTTCACCTGAGACCTGGGTGTCGGAGAAATGTTCTTGTGTGCAAGTGTGTCGTTGGTATACCCACATTCGCAAGTGCGAGCATTCGTCTGAACTATATATGCCTGTGTTCACGCATGGGAGGAAGGGACCCGTCTCATGCACAATGCTGGTGATTGGAAGACACGCACACACATATACGTGTACATGGATAGCGTGGTATTCAGGAAGAAGTTTTGCTTACGGGATAAAAGGAAAAATTCTGCCACGTAAAGGTTCTGCACCAGGTCATCATTCCAGGTGGTGATAAATTCAGGGTGTGCCAACATTGTCTACACACATTGATTTGATTGAAAGTTGACCAAGAGAACAAAAAAACAAGGTTTAAACAGAAACGCGTTCGTCAGCAAAAGTAACAATACAAGGCAACACAGACTTTCAGGCAATATGATATGCTTTCCAAAACTCAAGGGTGCAGCAAGTAAAAACTAACCTTCTTCGAGATGACGTTTAGGGCCAAGCGCAACATCCAGAGAGGAGGTATGTGATAAAGGCCAGCCAAGGGAGTCGGCAAGGCCAAGATGGTGCTGCTGCGGCTGATGATACTGTGAGTATGAAAGCGACTGTTGCTGGGAGTAATGAGGTGGTGAGATTGGGGGCAACATTGCAGTAGCTGAGCCTCCGCTGCCATAGGAAGAAGGCATTCCTCCTGCTCCACTGCCGCTGCCAGAGATTGAGGTGCTTCCAAAGAGCGAGCCATTGAGGTTGAGATGATGGTGCTGGGAGTAGAGGTGCTGCTGTGCCATGGCGCTGCTGGTGCTGCTGCTCCGATTGTCGAGAGCGCTGAGAGACATCATAGACAATAGCTCGATCGATCGCTGCTCCCCCTTCTCTCTGTCGTTCCGTTTCGTGCGATCAGGGTTTTAGGGGAAGACGACCTGCTTCAACGTACGGTGATGATCAAATTGACGTTACATCCAACGGTCTAAGATAACCGAGCGCCATCCTTTCCCTTTGTGTCATTAAAGTCACGTGTATCAATTCCTCCCAAGGGTTTTGTGATGGTGAGGCCCAAGGGAGCCCCGGGGTCTTGGTTAGGTAGGGCGTGAGCATATCCCTCCTAGCGCACGCTCCAGAGCGTACCCTTGCGTAGTGATGGTTTTGGATTTGGATGTCCAACAGACAAAATCCCTATTTGAATTGGAGGCTATACCATGTCGTGAATGGTTTCGCGAACAGATTCTTTTCGTTTAGTTTTCTTTTGCGGAAGCTTTTAAGATCCTAGGCATGCGACTACAGATCACAGAACATAAAACATTCTAGCAATCAAGATGACAAAAAACAATGAGATGGAGAAGAGAGCAGTTGTATTATCAGTTTTTGAGTTTTGAGTGAGATGATCAGTGTCTTGCTCGTTGGCGACCTGACACTCAGCTCAATCGTTGTGTTCTGCTCGTTGGCAGACTTTCATTCGCGAACAGATTCTTTTCGTTTAGTTTTCTTTTGCGGAAGCTTTCAAGATCCTAGGCATGCGACTAGAGATCACATAACATACAACATTCTAGCAATCAGTCTTGATGCCGGAAACTACAGGGTATGGAAATTCAAAATCAAGACACTTTTGAAGGGTGAAGGCATCTGGTCAGTAACTAAACTCACAGAGGTGCAGCCTCCAGAGGGAGACCCGAGGAGAGCTGAGTGGATCAGAAAGGATGAGCGTGCAATGGCGATCATCGTTTCATCCATCAATGAAGAACTACTCATGCATATTGAAGACTGTGAAAGCAGCCATGCAGCATGGGAAAGACTAAAGCATAAGTACGAAGTGAGGACTGTCGCTTCAGTGATGCATCTTCACAATCAGCTGCAATCCATACGATGGGATGGCAACCAATTGGATCAACATGTTGAGAAGATCATAATAATCTTCGCTCAACTCGTTGCATCAGGTCAGGAACACCAGGTCCTAGCACCACAACAGCTGATGTACTGAATGAAATCTCTACCTGCGTCCTATCAGTCGTTGAGAATGCTCATATTGAGTCTACCAGATATGACATTCGACAAAGCAATCAGTCTTGTCGCTGATGAGAGACTGATGCGGGACGAAAGAGAAGGAAGCAGTCATCAAGAGAAAGCTCTGATATCTTGTCGCGAATGGTTTTGTGAACAGATTCTTTTCGATTAGTTTTCTTGCGGAAGCTTTCAAGATCCTAGGCATGCGACTACAGATCACAGAACATAAAACATTCTAGCAATCAAGACGACGAAAAACAATGAGATGGAGAAGAGAGCAGTTGTATTATCAGTTTTTGAGTTTTGAGTGAGATGATCGGTGTCTCACTCATTGACACTCAGCTCAATCGTTGTGTTCTGCTCGTTGGCAGACTTTCATGCACAGCTATTTTCGTTTCTCTATCCTTCACAATTGCTCTCTTCCCCATCTCTTTGTTTTTCGTTGTCTTGATTGCTAGAATGATTTATGTTATGTGATTTGTGGTCGCATGCCTAGGATCTTAAAAACTTCCGCAAAAGAAAACTAAACGAAAAGAATCAATTTGCAAAACCATTCGCGACAGGCTTGTCATTGGTCCATTGGGAAGAAAAGGGACCTCACCCACTTTTGAATTTAGCGCCCCAACGCCATTGAACCACAATTGAGAGCAGGTAGACCGTAGGGATCTAGCTCAAGATTTTTGAGCTTGTCTTGCAAAGACAATACTATGTGTTCAGGTCAATGCGGTTTTTGCAAAAGTCAACTCTTGAGGAGTTGTTCAAAAGTTAACTTCAATGACATGAATTGTTGTAACTTTAAACTTTGGCCTTCAGTAGTGGCCCTTAGTGATAGACATGCATGAAGTACACACGCATGAAGTACTCTATCACAAACATGCAAAGTTGCATGTTTTGTAGCAAAATGTAAATCGCAAGGAAAACAAGAACGATGTGGTATTGTACCACAAAGGCCTTGCCATGTCATAATAGCATGAATCCTAAAATTTTAGGATTTGTTTAAAGTGTTTTCTATATTGTTGTGATAAATTATTTTGTGTAACTATTTTGTAGTTTCAAAATTTGGATAGTAGTTTGTTGTGAATTTTTAACACACATTTACATTTGAATGTTAGATGAGATCTGCAATATTTGTTTGTTATTTATTTTTGTTTAATTGTTTCTATCCATTTGTATCGCTTTCGGTTTTTATTGTTTGACGAGATATGAGGTTCTATGGTTGTTCTTGGTTCTTTCCAAGGATATACTTCGACTTTGTTGTCAGTATTTGTTTGTATTTGATGATTTTCATTGTTCCAATTTGATTGATATACGTCACAATTTCTAGAATTGTAGTTGTTGAATCAGTGTCACAATGATATACTACTAACTTACAATTCATGCATTTGCAAAACCAAAACAAACAAAAGCTATCACATTGTACTGGCGATTGATTGATTGTTGTTGGTAATAAGTTTTATGTATGTTTCAAATGATGTGATTTGCTCATATTGGATTTTAAAAATTGGATCGTTTTTGTAGTATTCTTTCCAAATCGTAGCTTCACAATCATTTTCTCTTAAACTTAGCAAAAAGCATTGCACAACATTTGCTCGAATGTTGTTCGCGATGGAATATGATGACTCAAGAAATGAAAAGATGTTGAAAATCCATAATAATCACATTTTAACATTCATAATTTGTATTTACGAAAGTCCATATCAACCACGATTACATTGTAGAGTATTTTAGTACTTAAGAATATTCAAAATCAATATTCACGATCAATATTCACAACACGCATTCACAATATTCACGTATCTCATAATATACGTTTCTCAATATTCACAATTTCACATCAGTATTCACGATTTGTATTCACAATGTTCACAATCAGTATTCATAATATTTACGATCACTATTCACAACATTCACGATGAAAATCTCAGAATCTCACTTTCTCAAAATCTTAGCTTCTCAAAATCTCAGTTTCTCAGCTTCTCAAAATTTTAGTTTATCAGAATCTTAGATGTGCATTCAATATACTATACATTTGCATTCATGAATTAAAAATATATGCATTCAAAAATTTTCAAGAATGATGTGATGCAAAAACATTATTTTGATTGATTTAAAAAAACGTACATTGATGAGAGAATAAATTCTCTCTTCCTACATTGCCTTCTACAAGGCCTTACATTTAATTTAAAAACCTCTACTCATCGTCACTTCCTCCCTCCTCGCCTCCTTCATCTTGTAAGTGTACGTTGGTGTCCACATCTTCAAACTCCCCTTTCGCTCTCATTCATGTTCTCTTCCACGTTCTCTTCCACATTTTCCACATTTTCTTCCACATCACGAACACTTGAAGTTGTAGAGCCTCTTTACAAAATAGCATCAAAGATTTAATTAAATTGAGATTAAACTTACTTTTAAACCACAAAGTAAACAATCACAAAACAATAAAGGTTAAGAGTTTACGATTGGAAACAATCCATGGTGTTCCATAAAAGCCTTGAGGCCAACATATCCATGATTGTAACCTTGTTTGTACTCCACGGTGGTCATGTGTCTTCCAAAATCACTAAGCTACATTCAACAAAAAAACATAGTTTAGCAATACAATATAGTATAGCAATAAAAAACATTAACAATCTCACTACAAAAATAGAATCATACTAAAAAATATTGCACTTACAAATTGGGCCTCTAGATTGCCCCTTCCTCCCGATCCCAAGTGACTTCGGCCATGTTTTAAGAGCTTCTCGGCGGCGGCCCTACGTTGTTGTTCATACTTTTGGGGATTGTTTTGCAACAATTCCCTTTTCACCTTCCTCCAATCCCTTTTGGAGTACCATCCAGGCTTCGTGGGATTCTTGGGATTCCTCACGGCTCTTCTCATCAATTGCCTTTTGTTTCGAATCCAAAGGCACATTGTATTCAAGGCCCAAGTCCTACTAAAAGCATTGGATTGAGGGAATTCAGAATATAAAGTCTCTACTATTTTATTTTTGTCTTCAAGCGATTGGGAAGACCAATCGATCATGTAATATTTACCAAAATATAAAGTAAATAAATCACGCAGTCGGGCATGAACTACATTGCCACGCGTATTTTTTATAACTCCACCATGTGGATTAAGATCATAATACACACTACACGATTCTTGGGAAGGGGCATCTTCGAAAGCTCTTTTCTCGGATGATTCACCCGAAGAAGATAACACAAGATTTTTTATTCTATCTGTTTGTTGAAGAGATAGATTCTCAAACCACTCTTGATTATATTCTTCGGGCTCCTCACGAGCTCTTCTCCTAGATGGTCTCCCACTTGACCTTCCACTTGACCTACCACTTGAAGACATTGTATCAAAGAAAAATTTTAAAAGTTAGAAAGTAGTGGAGAATGTTAGTGAATGAGTATTGAAGACCTTTAGATTAGAAGAGTAATCAATGACAATAAAGCAATAGATTAATAGTAAGCAAGAACAAGCAAGATCAATAGAGCAAGCAATAGCAAGAGCAAGATCACTAGCAATGAAGAGCAACCAAAAGCAAGCAAGCAATTATATAAAGCTTAGAAGAGCAATAGCAAGCAAGAGCACTAAATACTAGATTAGAAAACCTACAAAACTTGAAAGCAAAAGAAGAGGAGCAAGAATGCTCACGAAAATGCTATTTTATTGGCATTCAAGTTTTGCGTGGATAATCCACGCGATATCCATGCGTGGATGTTCCACGCGGTTTTTTTTTCCCTCTCTTGGAACGTGAGAGGGTCCCCCACATGGGCTTGCATGCTTCAAATGTCATTCAATATTCTCATAATCTTTTCTAGATTTTATGAGAATATTTTATTGTAGGATTTTACATAAAATATATTTTTTAATATGATGGAATATAAAAAAATCAATTCAAAGATCATTATGGTAGTATTTAATTGTTAAGACTAGTTTTATATTATTATAAATTTTATTTTTCTTTAGATTTGACATACAAGAAAAAATCATGAGATAAGAAATAGTACATATAATTATTAAACAAGTAATTTGACAAGTTTTTTGAGATTTTATGACATAATATTATGTCAAATTGGTGATGTCATAAAACATTTAGTTTAGTAATAATGTAGGTGTCATAGATTTGATATAATTTGATGACATAATTATATGGTCAAATATTTTTTTTTTACTTTTGTCATGTGGCCTCTTAAATGGTTGCACGACGTCATTTAGATTCATGATCAAAAGCATTGATGTTATATTGAGGACCTTAGTGATATGTGACCTAAATGATAAATTTTTTTAATTGTTGGTGTGTGACCTATATAACCTTATATGAAATCATGGTAATTAGTTGAAATCATTTAGCATTGTAATAAAGATGTTGATCAATGGTGTGCTATCTAGTATATGATTTCTTGCATACAAGGCAACCATAGATAGAAAGGGCGAATGCATATTGCTCATCATGAGATACCATGGCACATTAGGCCAATCCAAAGAGATTTATCCTTAACTAACTCGAGCCAAGTGTTAATTAATCAAATGAGTGATTGAGTGGGCAATGAATCAATTGAGTATATGACTGATTGTTTGATTTTGATCATTCCATCTTGAAAGAAAGATCGAGTGAGATCATCACTCATCTTGGACAAGAGTTTAAACTGAGAGCTTCAATTGACTGCTATGTGATCTTTAAATCAGTTGAGATAGGACTACGCGCGCTATCTACTGATGTCTAACATTTATCAATATGAATCTCATTTTGATTGCTTGTCATGTGTTGCCCCACCCAAGCAATTTTCTTGATAGCAATGTTACGAAAATATTAGATTTACGTTAAGCATAAGTAGAATATACGTGGATTAGATGTGGCATGTCTTTAACAGATTTTATTATATTTGTTCAGTACATACGGTCTCATAATGATTACTTATGATGTGGTATAGAGTGTGATGTCATCATCATCAGATAGCGATTCATCTCATGATCGCAACAGCAGGTATATATTGTTATTGATATTGACATCAATTGCACTTTATTTGTTATTTGAATATGAGTGTATAATTTTTCTTGCAAATTTATTCTTGCAATGACATTTTATTGAAATTATGAATTCTAGGGAATTTATCGTACCTCCATGTGATTTAGAGAAAGAAAAAAGAATCGAGTTCTATCACAGAAAAAAGGAGCAAGCAAGACTAAAGTACAATGAACAACTATTGACTGGTTCATCTTCAAGCTCTTCCATCAGTCGACGTAAACCGCCTATTGATCCATCACATGTATGTATATTGATTTATGTCATAATTTTTTTATTTGTAATAGTGATGTACTCCGATTTGGTTGAGGATTGTGATATAGTATGTTGCTCTTTGGAAATCCAAGACACCACTCTATCACAAATGAAGGTTGCAAATGCACTAAATGTACAAAGACTATTTTGTCATATGTCACAATTCGTCACATGTTAGAATTTGTCAATTTCACTTGAATGACACTGAAAGAATTTGTGCAATTTGCAATTGGATTATTGGACCAGTTTCAACCAGAATATGATGAGAGGGAACTATGCACATGCACACAATGCAAAGGCCTTAGGATTTGGACAAGGAGGATTGTCAACGATTATATTTGGGCCAATGGAGTGCACACAAAGAATCCAAGAGTCCAAGAGGTAAACTCTTTAAAGTGTTTTTCGAAAATGCTTTAATCTTTGACCCTTATGACACTTCAAGTATAGTTTGGCCAATAAATATTGAGCGATAGGATGAGTGTTATGATACTTTGAAGTTAATCTCTCACTTGCTTCTAAAAGGAAAAATCCAAATAGAATATCTAGATGAAGTTAATCTCTCACTTGCTTCTAAAAGGAAATCCAAATAGAATGATTAGATGAAGTTAATCTCTCACTTGCTTCTAAAAGAAAAAATCCAAATAGAATGATTAGATGTGGTTATTCTTGATTTCCATATTCAATCACCCATAATAGACTCATTCATGTGTGAGAGAGAGAGAGAGAGAGAGAGAGAGAGAGAGAGAGAGAGAGAGAGAGAGAGAGAGAGAGAGAGAGAGAGAGAGAGAGAGAGAGAGAGATCATGAAAAACTTAAAGGTAACCAACACTCCCAATTTTAGGAAGGTGTGTAGCCCTTGTTTTCTTCCGTTAAAGGCGTGATTCAAATGTTTTTTTGTTGGAAGATGAGTTCCACAAAAAAGCCCAAACGCCGCAGGGAGGGAGCATGTGGTGACATTATGGAGTAGGATATAATCGTGTGATTCGGGAGTTTTGATTAGCACTCTATAATGTTCTCTCTGTTTTTCTCTTCATGTGCATTTAGGGTCGGCGTGGGTGGGTGTGTGTGTGCGTGCGTGTGTTTGTGTGTGTGTTTCATGCTACTGGTTTACAGTTTGTGCTATATATTAATTGTTAGGAGCATTATTTGTCAAACATTATTCGCCATTTGCCTAAATGTTTATATAGGATAATAAGTGAAAGCTAATGAATGTGAAATTCATAAATATGTAAATATGTAGAAGCGTGCAATTCTTTGAGTTCATTGAATGTTAATAAGTTGAAAAGACAAATCTGTCTAATAGATACATTGGTATGTACATACTTTTTAAACTAAGAGGTAATTTATATTCATATGCAACATTTAGATCTATCAAGTATTGGGAGGAAATGTTTATCAAGCATTGTTTCAACGTACTTCTTGTTATTTTGATATATAGGATTCTTCATCCTCATTTAGTGTTGGAGACAATAATCCTCGTAATGGTCGACGTAGACGACGAATGCAATACAACGGTCCTCATATAAAGCAATTACCTCGTCGTCCACATCAAGGCTTAAAAGAGATGATGGAAATTGATGAGCGCATTAATCAAGAGACTAATGCATCTAAATCTAGCTCATCTAGATCTACTTCTTCGCAAACAAGTTTCAACGATGAAAATGAGTTTCCAATGAATGATGAATATTAAGTCATGGGAGACATGTTGGATGATACGTACGAGAACAATAGTGCAGCTAGACACAATGAACAAGATGAGGAGGCACTTTTGTCTAAAGAAGAAAAGAAATTGCAAGAATAATCAAAGATCGCAATGTATCTTGGAGCAAAGACATCTCGTTTGGCGACTTCTCTACTTCTATTAAATCTTCAAGCCAAATATTGACTTCGATTTTTTACCTTATTTGACAATAACATTATGAATGATTTATTTTTAAAGAAGACAAGAGCACTCGAAGGAGTAACATGGCATCCTCACAAGGGAACACATCGGCTATCGTCCAGGTATGAGTTCTCACAACAAAATTCAGACTCTGCATAAGCCGCTTACGCTCAAAGGGAAGGTGTTTTTATATGGATATATTCAATTCTCTTTGAATTGTAATGACTCTAAATGCTAAAATACGTCTCTTTTTCCCTATTTAGATACTACCAACTCGTAAACAGTTTAACAACTCTGGTAATGATGATACCTTTGTTGTCATGTACTGAGTTTTTTCCTTTAAATTATCTTAGACAGCATGGATTTGCATAAGATAAATGATTCTTACAAAAGGATTAGAATGGCACGGATCTGCCCTGATACCTTGTAAAAACCACGAAAACCTCACCGATTATATGTAACCTATCCAAAACAATGTCATAAACACCATGGGTTGAATACGGAGTCTTGATAAACAAGTTTATTCAAAACGACATTATTCAATCATGGATTTTACAAAATTAATACTCATTTAGTTGTCATATCAGAGCATGGTGAGATACGACTGGAAAGCACGGATTTGCTTAAGAGTATAAACAATAGTGCATGATTTGTTTTTCGAAACTAGAGTCAGTGGGATTAGCATAGCATGGATTTGTTTTAACACCTGCACATGTGTCCACACCATATCTTTTAGCGATAAACAATATATAGGGTGAAAATTGTTCATAGTTATGCCTAAAACAAATGGAACTGATATGGACCAATGCCTATAAACTGATCAGCATGGCACTCGCCCTGATACGATAATGTCAGGGCTTGGCCTATCGCTAAAAAACATTCCTTTCATTTGGGAAGATTGGACTATGATTTAAAATGCTATTTATGATGTTAAGTAGTATAGCTTCTTTTGGACATGGATAACAACTACCATTCAGTTGTGACACATGTCTTCTCCACTATACTAACTCGTGTGGTTTTGTGTTGTTGGATGGTGGCAGGTATCAGCTGGATGTTTTGAGAGTGGTTATGCTTTATGGTGCTTTACGTTTTGAGAGTGGTTATGATTTATGGTGCTTTACAATACTGTATTTTAACTTTCAGCTATACTATACGTTGTTGGTATATGAATGAAGGCTTCAAAGGGTCTAGTCTTGCTTTGTCAAGAGGAACTATGTGAAATTTTCTCTCTCTCTCTCTCTCTCTCTCTCTCTCTCTCTCTCTCTCTCTCTCTCTCTCTCTCCCCATGGGGGCTTAGAACTCAGGTTTGTCAACAACAATGATTGTATGTGGCCCACAAACGTAAGGCTTTTCAAATTTAGGTTTCAATGTGAGGGGCAAGTTATTTGTCATTATATACAAGAGTTCTATAGTTATGGCCCTCTTGTTAAAATAAGGAGCACAATGCTTGACATGCTAGTGTATATGCTATGTGCTCTAAAATGTTTGAGAATTCTCTAGTAGTGAGAGAGAAGAGAGAACTACATACAGAAAATCCTTGGGATTAAAACCAGGGGCGAATTTGCCTTGTCCTCTCCTATGCTAATATTTCTCGTTCAATTGAATTTGATGTGCAGCATCAATTGTTGGGGCTTGGCAATACACCATGCCATGTATGTAGATCTTTTGATAGATCTAGTTTAGTGAATAACTGTGAGGGATTTGGAACCATGTGTGTAAGTCCAACCCAGTGATCACATTGCCATTTCATAATTAGATAGCAATAAAAGTGAGAGAAAAGAGTATGATTTTAGAGAATTAGAGTTAATGTATTTTAGGGTTAGATTGTCGTCATAGCATGCATAACACTTAGATTTAAGTATTGCTCTTATGGGATCAAACTATTGCATCTACTGCATGACATGAAAAAAGAATCTCTTTATATCTTGTTTGCTTTGATAGTGTTTGGAAATAGATTTTGAAGGTTGGTGAGAAAAAGTCCCTACAATTTTGATGTCATTGTCAAGGAGCCATTGCCACTATTTTCATACTGTTAGGATGTGTATGATATTTGGATGTTAGCTTGCATTGAAGCATCCTGATTTTGGCCTAGTAGGGTCTGAATTGCATTTTTTGTTGGTTTAGGGTCAGATTTTGATGATTTGAGTGATGTTGATTGCAATTCCTACTTGTAATCACTTGTTATTCATGATTAAGAATGGGATATTGTACATTAGTCCTAAGATCCATTTGGAAACCAAAAAATTAGAAACATGCCAAAAAAAACATTCACTTTTATACAATTTGGGAGAGAAAAAGGGCAAAATCATCATAGTTGATAACCTTTATCTCCTTTGGAACTAACCCTAATTGAATTGTAGATAGGACCACCCTGAGGTAGTGTAGCTTAAGTTTGAAGGATGAAGATTACTTCCTAACCATTTTTCAAGAACTTGAAAAAAAACAGCCAAAAAAATCAAACGACCCTTGTAAAAATTTCATAAATAAAGAAAAGCGCTCTTAATTGGTCATCCAGCCTTCACCCACTCCTAGTATGCCCCAATTTGGTATTCTTTGAGGTCTGCAAAAGTTCATGCTTGGTTTTAGAAGTCATGCAAAGGTTAAAATGATAGAAATTGCAAATTCATCAAAACCCTGAATTTTCAATAAAATTTTGAAAGTAACATTCACCAGTGTCACTGAAGCTTTTTCTTACTCCAATAAGCTTTTAGAAGTTTCTATGATAGTTAGTTCTCATAATCTAGGCCCTATGAAGGTTTTAATTGAATATGATCATTTTTTGTAAAGGAAACACACCTCTTTCAACAAAAACATCAGGATCTCTCTGTAACTTTCACACAACCTTCGCATTCCTTATGAATATGTCTCATAAAGTTTTTAAGCATCAGAGAAGTCTACAATTTTTTTTTCACATAATAAGTCATGGGAAAATTAGTTATGTTGAAATACCAATTTTACGTAGACAGAACCCTTGCCAAGCTGAAATTTTTTCCTTATATTGCATAAAGACCTTCTCCGATTCTACTAGAGCTATATTATTGAGTTTTCCATCTCCAATCAATTCTACAAATGTTAGTTTGTTTAGAATTAGATTGAGAGATTTTAGTGATTTTTATACTAAAATTTCAAAAGAATGGTGGTGTATGGCTTATTTATATGTCAGTACATAGTAGCAACGATACAAGTATAGGGGCTAAAAGAGCACTTACCCATGATATTCCTATAGTTCCAAGGCACATATAGGATTATTTGGGGCTAACGCCACTCAATCAAAGCTTTCATGAACAATAGAATCATCAGTTGATGGTGCTTCACCTTCAGATGTAGGTCCATTGAGTGGGGACAGGGAGACTGCACGTGTCATGCCATCATCAAATACATCTTTCACATTGGCCCATTTACTACCACAGGGCATGTTGGACCTCGGTCACCTACCACTACACATGATAGACATACTAGGCATAGAGTTTTTTAGTAGACTACATTGGATGGAGAATGGTAGAGGCACCAACATCAGATTTGCACATGACTAGTGGCCCAATTTCTTCTTGGGTTGGCATTCCTTTTGCCATTGCTAGCACCCACATTTTCAAAGAGATTATGGTCCAGTGGCATCAGTGGATGCTTCATGGAGGCTTCCCATGAGAGAGGTGATACATACATGTTCTTTACATCAAGAGAATGAGACCCTTATACCAGAATTGAGCCCTATTTGAGTGATCTGCTAAACGTAAAAATCTTTTCTCTTTTTTCATTTTCATTTCACAAGTTTCTTTCAAGTTTGTTGCATCTTGCTATAATGGGTGCTGGTGAGATCCACTTTGTGAATAGAACATAGTAGCTAGGAGAATGAGTGCAAGGGCTCTGGCACCCTACGTGTGTAAGAGCAATCCAATGAGCACATCATTATTTCATTTATTAGTTATTTTTTGGTCTCAGGTTCGAGCCTCCCCTTGGAAACCAAGAAGCATTTATAAGTTAGAAATAAACGTACTCTTCAGAACATTGTGAAATTAAATCAATTAGAGGCCTGAAAGTCAAGTTAGATGAATATAAGCTATATTTCCACGTATTTTGAAATTTAGAAGTTTTAGAGAGGTAGAAATTGGCCAATAGCTAGAAGGGCTAAATGTCTCAACTCCACTATAAAAAAAATAGCTCAATGTACTTCAATTTTTATGTTCAATCAGAAGCAATTGATTGTCATTGCTTCTCTACTTCTTACTTCTCTCTCATTTTTTTAGAGTTTGATGATTATTGGATTTTGGATTTGTGCATTCTTTGTGTGTGTGTGTGTGTGTGTGTGTGTGTGTGTGTGTGAGAGAGAGAGAGAGAGAGAGAGAGAGAGAGAGAGAGAGAGAGAGAGAGAGAGAGAGAGAGAGAGAGAGAGAGAGACGGGGGGGGCTGGGCTTTGATTTGTGGATTGATCACAAATTTATTGTGAGAACTCTAGTTGAGAGGCACTTTCTTCATCAAGGTCATCAACAAAAATCAACAGATGTGGAGAGAGCGAGGGTTTTATGGGGGTAGAAATTTTGGAAGACACAACACCGTTCTCTTTTTCAAGAATCTAATAAGCATTCCTTATAATGTTTTGATGGATGTAATTATCTAAGCCAAACAATACTCCTTAAAACATTTCTTTTGCTTCGTGAGAGCAACATCATCTCTTATAATTATGCGTATTGTTATCAGCACATCCTACTGTAAAAAAACCTTAAATATAGGTTTATGTAAGAAAACTTTACTAGTGTTCAATACAAAGTTTTGTATTGCTTCGTACCTGTATACATGGTGAAGACATCTCTTGAGAACTGCCCATCCTCCAACAAGTAGGCAACACACTTTCTTTATATACTAATGATTCAATACGACAATAATATGTTAAAATTGCATGTTTCTCGTTGGTAAGAATCCTTTTAACAAGAGATATGTTACATCCTACTTTCGTATTAAGATGGCTTTCCTATACAAGTATTCTACTCATCTCGAGTTTCATAGCATTGGCTATTTCTTAAAGCAAGCCTCTTGTTATCATATATATACCATGTATGTAAAGCTTTCCAACAAACCCTAATAGTATGTTTTCATACAAATCACCTTTGTTTTTTAAAATGACATTTAATTCAAGCAAATTTTGGACAACATATGTAACATGCTAATGCATTCATCCATTTCTTATATGAAAACAACAAAATCATAGTGAAATATGGTGGAAGGAAGGTTTATAAATTATTATCTTGTAGTGCAGGGTATACCTTCAAAATGAGCTCAACACTTTGTTGGGACAGCGCCCAACAACAACCACTAGATTTGCTTCCCAAGAAGCTGTGAATGATTGTCTTTCAAATTTCATCATGACATTTGTTAGCCTACCAAGTCCATGTGTGTGTGTGTGTGTGTGTGTGTGTGTGTGTGTGTGTGTGTGTGTGTGAGAGAGAGAGAGAGAGAGAGAGAGAGAGAGAGAGAGAGAGAGAGAGAGAGAGAGAGAGAGAGAGAGAGAGAGAGAGAGAGAGAGAGAGAGAGAGAGAGAGAGAGAGAGAAAGAAAGAAATCACAAATAGAGCTCCAAGGAGACATCAATTAGAATCAAAGGGATGGAAGCAAATCACATACAAAATGGGATGATTCATGTGGATTGGGCAATGAGAGCTAGCAAGCTCTATTTCCAAGGCTCACATTCACCAATAAAAAGCTAAGCTCTCTCATTTGTCGTAGTTGAGAAATTTGGAAGATTCATGGCTTATGGAGTATTGCTTTCTACTTGGAATTAGTTTTTATAGTAATAGTCAATGGACAAGGATTTGGGGGGGAGAAGAATTTCTAAATTTATGGTGTAGGCTAAATTTAGAAGACGAGGATTGTTTGGCTTGGAGTATTATCCAAGGACTATTTATAGAAAATAAAAAGTATGACATGTCCAAAATTCTTGTTGAAAATTCATTTTTGTATGTGCTTGAATATCTAAGGATAATAGAGGACACATTTACTAGGCAATCTAACATTATTTAAGAAACATCACCTCATATTCGTTATTCCAAATAATACAATAGCACTGAATGTACAAAGATATTTAAAAAAGAAGAGAATTGACTGGCTTGTAGATTTCTACTATCCTTCCTTATGGGCATTGTACATAAACTAGAAAGATAATTATCCATGTTATTTTGATGACATGAAAGAAAATATTCAGAAGAGATAAAATCATCCAACCCACCGAATTTGTGTAACTTGTAAACAAAGTGAATTGGCGGTTCTCATAGGCAGGACATTATTGAGTGTACAATTATTTTTTGGATGCCTAGATTATTGGCCAATGACATCATTGGCAAAAGCAATGGAGAGCGAGAAAGTTGTGCAGAGGTCCTTGAAAAAAAGTAGCTCTCATGCTTGTATCTATGTGGATGACGAGTATGAGAATGAATAGACCATGGACATATTAGACTTGAGCAATTGTTGTGTTGGCATGTAATTTTGTTTCTGGATACAACTTTCTCCTATTTCACATGTTTAGGATTAATGAGTTTACTCTTTGTCGCCATTTTTGTATGCTCAACATACTTGGTCTATTTTGTACTGTCATTTTTGTAAGAAGCACAATTGAAATATATGAAGCATGCAGAACCTTATGTAATGAATGTATAGAGATCACTAGACCCATATGTAGTTTTGTGAAATCAACTAACGTTTTCTATTTAGAACATATGCATGTAGTCTATGAAAATGAATGATAGTGATTCCAACATTCCATCGCTGGAAAATCCATGATATAACTTTGCTTTATGAAGGCTAGTCCTTCTTTTAGTCCATCGCTGAAGGTGCTATTCAAGCAGTTATTTAGTGACTGAACACAACTGATTTTTTAGACAATGGTTGTCGTTGTAGGAACAACGATGTAGTGCCTACATTAGTAATGAAAAGATGCCTACCGAATATGCATAGTAGGCATCCAAATGTGCCTATAATTCAGCATTGGCAAGATGCTTACAATAGCTAAAACAACATTTGTTTTCTAGTTTTTATTGCAAGTGAAACGTAGAACAAAAGAAGAGCATTCATCTTTGAATGTAAAGATTAAAGACAAGGAGTACTTAACGTGTAAAAATCACCATAAGCGAAAATATGGTAGGGAGTTGTCGCATGAAAAGAATCGTGGCTCTTTAGCTTTGTGTAGAAATCGTGGACTAGTCTGTCTCGTATACATAGTATAGGGTCGTGGAGCTTCCTGGAAGCAATGGTGTGACTTGATGTAGAAGCCATCACCCTTGTGCACAGCTTGTGGCTAAGGATGAAAACATGGCAGCACATGTAACTTGTAGTAGAAGTAAAAAAGGTTAAAATGCCTTAAACAAAAGAGAGATCTAAAGAGGTGAGGGTGTAGGACCTTTTTTACGAAGGAGCCGACCATGGTAGGTTGCAGCCATAATGTATGTAGTTTAGAGGTAAATTAGAATGGTCCAATATCATACAGTGTCACAATTTTATAATTTTCTTTTTAAGTTACAACTATGTTGTGTCCAAAATGGATGGCACCTTCTTACATCTTTAGACTGCCATAGATGATACTTGGAGTAGTTGAACTTTTTCCAGTCTACAACTCTAATCGAAATGTGGCTCCTAGTTTTTTTCACCATACATCTCGTGTGAAAGTCAAAATTCAAGATGGCCCTCCAATCTAAAAGATATGCATGCATGAGTAGAATCTTTTCTTGCTTAATGAGTTCTAAACTTCTAAAACTAGGAAACTTAATCAGAAAACTTAAGCTTAGAAATACTAGATTCCAAGTTTAACTTGAGTTCTAAGTTTAGGAACTCAAGATTCTAAGTTACAAGTTGTGAGACTTAGAATAGCAAGATTAGAAGGATAATCTCATAAGTTAGTGGAAACTTATGAAAGGACTTTCACGTTTTTCGCCTTTCGAGAAAAAGCGACACTTGCCCTTAGAAATGCGACACTAGCCTTAGAACTGGTTTATGCCCTCCCGGTCGGCTTTTTCGTCTTTCGGGAAAAAGCAACACTGTTTTTAAATGCCTTAGAAAGTTTTTAGACCTACTGTCGAGTTTTTTGCCTTTTTGGAAAAAGTGACACTTGCCCTTAGAAAAGTGATATTTGCTTTTAGAAAAGCGACGCTGCTCTTGAAAAAAAACGACACTGCTCTTGAAGTTGCAAAAAATGTCCTTTAGCAAAAAACGCGAAGGTCTGCAATGTGAAGGCACTGTGCAATGGGCAGAAGGCGACTAATTCATGGAGGACAATGATAGAAAGCTTGAATCAGTTTTGTTTAAGACTAATGCATTTTCTTTTGATTAGATCTTTTGATTTAGTCAAATCCCTGGATTGATCACATAAAGGATCAACGAAGGATACAAACAGATATATACAGAGTATACAGTTTTCTGAACGCAGCACTCAGTGAGGCGCGTATAGAGGAAGAAATATAGATCCAGCAGTAGCTAGTTCCTTTCGTGAGAAAAGAACACCTCTCTCACGCCGACATGCTAATTTGGAGAACAGACAGCGCTCAAGAAAGAATTTTAGTGTACACTTGATTCTGATATTATAGACATGTACATCCTTTTCTGCTCAATGTGTAATCTGTGAATGTTGTGATGCTTGTTCAATTTTATCAATAGATATATTTTTGATGTCATTAAGACGTCATCTGTTGTTCATAAACTTATTGTCAGATTAGCAGTAGTTGTCTTCCGTTCGTAGGATGATTGATTGCGGGTTGAGGCAGTAGCCTTATCCGAAAGATTGACTCCATCTGAGCTTCATTGAAATCCTCGCACAGAGACGCAGAGAGTTTTTTCCTCAGTGGTATCAGAGCGTCTTGACATTTTCGAGTCCATCAATGGTATCAGAGCCTCATCACTGAGACTATGGCTTTCATTCACAACATCCAATCAAAGATATGCACGGTACTTGAAGCATATGAATCAAAATTTCTTGCTTGAAAAGAAAGACATCACTAATCTTGAGAGAAGAAGCGTTATGGTCGTGGGTGGATGGCACCGAAGAGATGCCAGCCAGCACAGATCTTCGAGAGTGGAAAGAGAAGAATGACAAGTAGTAGTCGTCATCTCCTCTTCCATTGAAGATAACATTACCCTTGACCTCGCATCAATCTCTAATGCTAGAGAGATGTGGGATACACTCATCAGCAAATTTCAGACCAAGTCTCGAAATCATATAATGCATCTAGAAGATCAGCTTACCAATCTAAGATGAAACGACAAAGATCTCACCAGCTTCATTAGGAAGATGAAAAATCTCTTCATATCGCTAGACAATGTTGGGACAGAACATGCAGTCTCACAAGAGAAGCAGCTCAGTTAACTGCTATGCTCCTTACCATGATCGTTTCAAACAACTCGGACATTGCTGGCTAAAGATCCTACTATGACCTTCGACAAGACAATCGTTGACATCAAAGAAGAAGCTGAAACCATAGAGCACTATGATGACAAGAACGAGTCTGATCGAACTCTCTACAACAACAAAGACTAGTCGAAGAAGAAGGCTCAACCTAAGAGGGAGTCGACAAAGAGAACGGATCATAACCAGTAGAAGCAAAGAACCCAAGAAAGCAGATCGAAAGAAAGCAACAGGCAGCAAGGCAACGACAAGAAGACATGTGAGAGATGCAGACGTGACGACCACATAGTGGATAAATGCTGGCTGAATCCAAAGATTGAGTGTCCGTTAAGAACTCGGCGGTCCACGCCAAGTGCAATGTTAAGACTTCGCTCCTTATGGTGCTGGAGGAGTCAAAAATCGATGCAGTTTGTAGATGTGGAACATTTTGTAAAGTGTTGCTCCATAGGAGATGAAGCTTTGAAGGAGTATGAGCATCTCCAGAAGATTTGATGTGGATCATATGGGAGTTGGCTTTTTGATGGGTTGTATTTCCAAGTGCCCACACTGATTATTCAATGGATGATGTACGATGTGAGTCAAATATGGGGTTAGTTGTGGTGGAGGTGAAGGAATGGATCAAAGGTTTGTTGCTCATAGTTGTCTCTTGAAGACATGATGTTGGCAGAACTTTGATTGTCGCATTGCAGCTTCTTTGAGGTCAATTGTACCGTTGAGCACTCCATGAAGGATTAATTGAACTATAGGCTTGAACAACCTCTTTTTTCTTTTCTTTTCTTTTTTTTAACACATAGTAGTGGCCTTTGAATGGTCAACAAGTGATCTAGTTCTTTAATTGTGAAAACACCACTTGTTGTTTTGTCAAACACCTCCAAGGTCCTTTTGATAATATGGTTCGCATTGCTCGACGGGAGCTCTGAATTGACATCGTTGGGATGCTGCAGATGTTGTAGACTTGTCTGCTTCACAAAGTGCTTCAATTGAGAACTAGAGCAAGTTCAGGTTGATCGATCGGGTGGGAATGAGATCTTGAAGCATGGATGAGAAAAGTGAGATAAAGCTTCAAAAGTGAGTATATGGGGGAATATGGGGGAAGGAATGGGTAAGAGATGATAGGGATCTTGTGTGCCTTGTTATACCTGTTCATAACCATTGTTCAGTATACAATTTTCAAAGAGTCATTGTTGTTTGCCTTTGAAAATGACATTTGTCCTTGAGGTTGTATGCTCATAACTTCAAGCTCTGATTAACGTGAGATTCCTTCAGTTTACATAGGCGTATTGGATTTTGCTCGTTGATGACCTGTGCTTTTTGTGGCCTCCACAGATGATCGAATGGATGATTTACAACTACAGTAGTATGGGCTTGAGACACGATTATGACCACTGTTCAATATACATTTGTCCAATGAAACATTGTTGTTGGCGTTGGTAGGAACACTTGTTGTCTGTGTCGGTTTGCACATAGCTTTTGCCTTTGATGTGACCTGAGAGCCCTTCACTAGTACAAGCTGCCACTTTATTGATGATGTGATGGCCATGGTGAGGCAACTGGAAAAGCATGGATATTGTATCGCTTACGTAAAACCAACTGCTTATTGAGAATGTTGATGGTGGTGTTGTCACGAATATTCTATCTTGTTAGGAAAACGCATCTTTTGCTGGATCACGATTGCAGTCTGATAAGATGCTCCTTTTGTTGCCAAACTGATCATTTGTTGTTGAAGTCCCTTGACTGCTCTTTTTGTTCCTATTGAAAGTTTTTGAAGTCATTGGTATAGATGTAGAGATATATCCCAATGACAATTCGTGTGATACTGCAAATGTAGAGGTAGAATAAAATTGCTGATGAAATATCACCTATAGTGAAGCTGCAAAAGAAAACACACCAAACCATACGACAATAGAACATACAAACAAGCAACAATAAACGACATAGTTGACAGGAAAAAACTTGAAGGGGAGCTTCCACAATACTTCCTATGGAACCACTATATGTAGCCTGTTCTCAAAGGAGTTTGTTCTACTTTACGGTGAGAAAAAGTTTGGAAGAGATGGCGCCCGCTTTGACTAATTGAAGTGATCTGCTTTAAACTCTACAATATGTGGTTTTTGCTTGTATCATGTATTTGCATTCATCTCTTGTATACTTTTGAATGCTATCAGATGTGGTTGATGATAAGTAGGAAGTATGAATCCGCTGTCTAGCGATGGATCACTGTGGGTTCATACTATCGTTTTTGGCTTCATATTCTGCCTACCCAACTGTTGTAAACTAAGAGAACTAACCTGTAATAGGTTGATGACCCCTAAGACGTACTGCTAGTAGAAATTCGTAACAACATGTTTTTTTTTTTTTTTGGGTTTTGTTCTTCTCTTTTTTCTTTTTCCCTTTTCCCTTTTCCCTTCCTTTTCCTTGGAAACTCTAACAACTAAACTGCAAACTACTCGTTATAATCCTACAACAACCCTCCATATTTCTAGGACAAAGCTCGTATAAGATATCTCACATCGTAAACTATGTCGTTAGAACCCTAGCTAACAATGCCTAACAACACTACCCGAGCTAAATGAACTACAAAAATGCGCAGATCATAAAATACTATAACATGCATCTAGAGCGTCCATTGTGCTAACAATACATGTCTAATTAATACATTATGCATGAACAAAAATAAAATTGCCAGTGTTGCAAGTTGTAACTATGATAACAAAAACAATGTTGGCTATTTGAACAATAAGACCGTTCGAACACCGTTGCATGTGCTTGATCAAAGCTGAGTTCCACACATGTGTTGTACATACAAAGGATGTTGGGTATCACGCCCAAAACCTTATGCTGAATAATTCAGCTACATCCATTGCTCAAGAGTATTTGTGCACAAGCACCATTACAATATAGAACAATATACTAAAGCCAAAAATCCAATAGAATATAGTAATTCCACAAATTCGATATTCCGTATTCCAAATTTCCAACGAATGAGTCTGCTGGTCCTCAAATTGTCCCGCTTCCATCTACTAATGACCCAATTGCGGATCCCGCAGCTCTTGTCGTTCTCGTTGTCCACGTTCCTGCTGCTGAATGGCCAATCTCTGGTGCTCCAATACCTGCCTGGCGAGCTCCATTCTCTCATGTTGTCTATACTGCATCAACGATTGAAAATTTATCGGAAGGTAATACTCCATATCGATTGAGTCGAAATCCTCCTGACGTCTACGTTGTCGTGGTCAACGTTGAACCTCTTTTGGATCCATATTCTTACAAGAATATCAGAAGCACCCACAATGTGTTATCCCGTAGTTTCCGAAATACACTCAAACCCCTCTTGTGTATTCGAAATTGTCATCATGAGATTGAAAAGGATTATTATTTTCGAACCGCTGATGATACCGCCTATCCCTTCACAGAGATGTGATTCTAAGAGCAATTCCCAAAAAATTCACCATAGATTGATTCGTGATTCATTTTAAATATTTTTCTTTTTCTCCACGTGCTATTGTGCCGCACGTGTCTCCGTACTGAAATGACATCCAAGCTGAAGTCATTTTCCCCCCAACTGTTGTTGGATGAACGCTTTCAAAATTTCAAACAAAGAGTAAATTAATCCCCTATTAATATCACTCCTTTCTGCTGGAAGATTATAACCTTTTACACGACTGTTATTGACAATAAACGGTAACCCCGGAGGATTATGCCATGCAATGGTTACATTGTTTCCAAAGATGTTTAGAATTCGATATGGCCCTTCCCAACACTGGTCCTTTGATCTTAATGTATTCGTGATGCTCCCTGGGTAGTATAATATGAGATCACCCTTCTTAAGATCTCGTTCATGTATATGTTTGTTGAACCATTTGGCTTGTTGATGTTTAATCACCCAATTCATTCAATATCCATAACCTCTGTGTTCTTCCAGTTTTTCCAATGCAATTAATCGTTCACGCAAAGACTCGTCATGGGACAAATTATATGCAGTTTGAATGCGCAGGGTTGGCAAAATGAACTCATAAGGCATGATTGCATCCGTTCCGTAGACTAACTGAAATGGTGTGTAGTCCGTAGATATCTCATAGGCAATGCGATAAGCCCATAATGCCGGTTGTAGAAATTCATGCCACGATCCTCCCTTTTCTAGCACTTGTTTAGCGATAATAGCTTTCAATGTCTTATTAGTTGCCTCAGTCTGTCCATTCCCGCGTGGGTAGTTGCCTCCACCTGTCCATTCACTAAAGGTCTCATATTCGCTTATGCGTTTCATATGGTGTCAAATGCTCTTTGGCAATCCCCACAGTAGTTGGAGTACATTGTCCCTTTAACTTCTTGACTCTTTTAATAAAGACTCTAACATATTCACAGCTCTTAATGTGCACTCGTCCAAACTGTAAGAGAGTTTTTTCATAAATCTAGTTGTTGCCCGATTCTGAGAGCGACATGGAATATTCTAAATGTCAGCAACAGGCTCCTACAGTAAGTCCAAACGCTACATAAATGTGGTAGAGAGTCGGAAGCATGAGGATTAGGCAACCAGTTGGCACATATAAGTCCAACATTGGGCCTTTAGGCTAGAAAGTGCCATGTGCACTAATATTTAAATAAAATATTTTGAACTTAGCTTTTGCAAAGTTCCTATAGGATGTCTTGTTGTTGTTTAGTATTGTTTGGTTTCTATTCAAGTCATAATAGCTTGTTTATGTGGTAGAAATTTTCTTGTCTATCTAGACTACTATCACTTCAGATTTATAATTAATCGAAGTGGTTGTTGAGTGAATTCCTAAATACCATCCAAGTCATTGTTGATCATTCATGTGGTGGTACCAACTGAGAACAATTCTATTAGAAGGATCTAGTTTGAGTTGGAGAAAAATTGTTTCTTTAAGTTCTTGAATCTATCCAAGTTCATGTTCTGTCATGTGGTAGATTCAGTTGTCTCCGATAAGATTTGGAAAGTTGTTGATTAGCCTATGAAAATCAATAGTTCAGGTTGTTGTTTAGCCTCATAAAAACAACATGATTTATGTATTGAATCAACGGGGGGTTGTTTAGCCTCATGAAAAGCAAAGAGTTTATTTCTATGAGTTGACAAGTTATTGCTCAACCCTAGAAAATTAATATAAAATCTTCTTAAGTCGAGCAAAGTTTCTTCAAGTTGAGGAAGTATTAGAAATCTTTGATCTTTACTTTTGTTTATCCTCATGGATGATTTTGATGATGTGTTGGAGAAATATTTAGGACAATCATTTTATGGTGGAAGTGTTTGAATCTCTTGATTGACAGGAAGATGGACATATACAAGTTGGGAAGTTTGCATATGTATTTGACATAGTGTCAAGACATCCTTCATGAATTTGTTATAATCGGTGATAAAATAGATGCCGAGATGTTTTCTAAGTTTGAAAGTAGTTTAGGGCAAGTGACTCTATGTGTGAGATAGAGGCTAGAGATTCCATAGAACAAATAGTGTCAAGTACTTTGTGTTAGAAAGTATTTGAGGAAAAATATCATATACTTTGTGTGAGGAAATATTGCATACATTTTATCTTTCTATTGGGGATGCTCTATTACTTGCATATTTGGTTTGGTTCATAGATGACATTCTATTTGTATCATTGTTGGAAAGTAGTTGGATGCAAACTGAAGTGTTATCAACAAATTTCAAGATGAATATCCAAGGGGAGTAATTCATCTAAGTCCATCACAGGTGGCAACTTATGATAGTACCAGGAGAATTCACAGGTGCAGATAAGTACTTATGAAGTACATGTTCCATTTCAATTTAAGGATTCAACACAGGTGGAGATAACTATAAATGAAATACAGGTTTTAAACATGGGGTGTTGGTGAGAACCTTACATATTTGTGGTAGCTTGGAAGATGTTCAAAAAAACCATCAATCTTCAAGCAAAGTTCTCAAGGTTAAGGCAAAGGTTAATCATTCAATTCAAGAAAACTCAAGTTGCATGAGCTTAAGGAAGTCAAAGTATTGTCTATAAGCACCATAGTCCATAGGCAATGGGATATAGTTGGAGTACACCTCATCCTCATTGCTTCATCATTGTTGTTTGTGTTCTCTTCCATGTGTGTATGGCTATTGTCTCTAACAACAATACAAATCTTGTCTTGAGTAACTTGTATGAGCAAGTCGGTTTTCTAACACTCACCTCATGCTTGCATAATTGCTTCAATCAGACCAACAACAGCTGGCTGCTGATGAGGCTAAATGGTACATGTTCATGCTTAGAGCAATATAGACAAGAGTGATATAGACAAGATAAGTTCTTTTTCAAATTAACATACTGCAGGTCAAGTGATTAAATGTGAAATGCGACTTCAAAGAAGCCCATCTTTCAATTTACACCATATCTTCATTTCTGCCTTTTCATTCTTTAGTCTACAACTCATAGCTTTGCTTCACTTTCACATCTCTTAATAAATATAAATTCGAAAATAATTGCATTTGATTGTTTAGGGTTTCGATTCGCTAAGTATTTGCTGCTTCTCTTTCATGTCTACGTAAGAACAGCAATGTCCTAACTGACCATAACCTGTACCGGTCCGTAATACTCACAAATAAACCCATACATGTACACTGCAATCTCTTATTTACATGTTGGTTAACAGATTCATGAAGATAACATAAGCACCAACCAGCACTTGTGTCTTAAATACACGGTACAGATCAAGAAATAGGGCTGCTTTCCTGCTACATTTATAGACGTTAAACCAGCAACTAAAACTAAAAAGAAGGCTACTCGAGTAGACAACGGTAACTTAAAGATAATATGAATTTTACGTATTTCATCAACTAAATGACAAAGGACACTATAAAATGTCAAGCTTCTGCACGGAATAGAATTAATGCTTGAAAAGACAGCACAAACGACCAAAATTGGCAAACATTATCTAATAATCTTGATATCTCTCTGACATTATTAATCAGGATTGTACACAGCCGACCAAGAAAAAATTATCAAGATGCTCAAGATCAGTCTTGTGTCCTAAACACGGCTGGCTTCCAAACAGCACGCAAATGTCAGCGTCAACTACTGGCCTGTAATTTTCTCTTTGGCAATCTCAATTTTCTTCACCAACTCCTCCCTGGAGGGACAAACATCCGTGCATATTTATAAGACAAGGGTGGCACACAAGTTTAAATCGAGAGCAAGTTACATCAAAAGCCTCAACTAACCTGTCAGGCTTGAATAGCAGATACCTGTACACAAACCACTGCAATAAACCCATGCATTTTTGTAAAAGACTCAGAATTTGCTAACGAGGTGTATAAACACTCAGTACCGCAATTGTTGCAAAAACACCACATGAGCAAAACAAATGAAAGTTTAGTTGCTGCTTTCATGATAGAAGATAAATAGTACTAAGGGATATAATATTCAAACTGTTCCTGTACATTTTCTGTTGTGAAGTATTAAAACTTTTGGTGAATGTTGTGAAGTATTAAAACTTTTGGTGAACAAAATTTGAACAGAGTATATGCTTTCTATAAGCTTGACTTACCCCGGTGAAGAGAATCCCGACAAACTCAAAAAATGCTGGCAGCAAGGGAAGTTTATCTATAGCCTGCAAACACAGCACATGACTAACATAAGGAAAAGTATATGGCTGGGGCATAGGAGCACAATTTTCGGATCCAGGTCACGTCCCAATAACTTCCAACCCCAAATAACCTGGAAATGCATTATCTGTAACTACACATGATTTTTATACCTGGACTTCATTACATCAACTCTGTGACTATTTGAAGGTCTGATGAACTTCACAGTTAGTCTATAATTCACATGACGGAGAAACAAAGTGGCAGTGAAAGGAAAAATACAAGAGCATGTTTCCAAATTACAATTTTTGAGAAGAGTAGAAGAATATGATAAACACAGAAGCCTTGAAGATAGCTGGTAAGAACAAAGCAGGTATGGTCTGAGTTTGTCCATTAACAGTATCAATGGACACTCAATGATTGACCAGCGGCTGACCCCCTGTTTGTAACTCCCAATCATCTTCTTATAACTTTCTTCACACAGCCAGATAGCATGAGATGACCCGGAGTGCGCAGCTGCTTTCTTACCATATCCGTCCCTATCCAATTTTAAGGATCATACTAGCCTCAAATGCTGCTTTTGGTGCAAAATTACAAAGCTATAAAGCTTAAAAAACAAACCAAGTCGCCCACTGCCACAGCAGCTAGTTGAAAGTTTTCCAAGAGGTCACACAATCTAATGCTAAGTGGGAAACATCCCATGGTATAGGACCACCCAAAATAAGAGATCAGGTTCAATGAGCTGAGAACAAAAAATGTTACAAAGAGAAGTACATCCTTTAGTGACATGGTCAACCTAAAAGTCATATGTAGATGAATGAATATTGGCTTAAATCTACCTAAATGAGCCCCCAGCCCAAAATGCTTCAATTATAGGTAAGTGAAGTCTTCACATATTCAAGCTTAGGCAGCGACTGAGGTTTCTATCAGATCACAAAAGAACCAACCTGGGAAAAACCTCCATCTCAAACCCAAAAACTTACAGGAGAAAGTAATCACAACTACAGCCATCAAACTTTAAACAATTTTAGTCGATTGTTGATTTAAAAACACTGAATTATAGCATCCTTAGGAATCATAGTACTTGAAACTTGGAAGTGACTGAACAATTGAATTGAACAATGTACCTAACCACAACCAGGTTGTGAGTTACTCAATGCTAATGAAGATGTAACCTTAAAACCTTCGTCTCTCAAATTGAAGATAAAGCCTCTCTTTGAAGTAATTTAAAATACAACTGAACATGATAGAAGGTAGAAGACTGACGATTGGATTTCAAATATGTGATAGCATTCTCTAATTCTGATAAAGGCCAGACGATTCATCACAGCAAGTAGACTTTCATTCCTGAAGATATGCAACTATGATTGTTTACTACATTCAAAAAACTTTTATGTTATCCAAAGAAAGATTTAGAGACTTACTGAGATGAGTCCTGTTGATGCCCAGAGGATAACCAATGCAGCTGCTCCTAGACCACCAATTGCAAGCTTATCATCTGTTTTCTCCCACTATGACAAGCCCACAAACACATGTCACATAGCAGACAACAACTTTCAGAGATTTGCTCATCTGCTCCCTCTCATAATCAGAAATAGCATCCAAATAGCTGAAACAAAACAGTCTAATACACTGTATTTACAATTTTAACAATTTGCCAGGAAAGTCTCAAAGCTCCACTAAGCTTGAAAGCTTATGGGATAGTGGTAAGCTATGGTACCGCTTCTTGAAGACCTTCAAACAAACTTGCAACAGGATTGGAAGATTCCGATTCCCCTGTTGCCATGACTACAATTTTGGCACTTCTCTTTGAACCTGCATGAAACATTTGTAATTACAAAAATGAAAAGAGCATAAAGTCCATGCACCTATGCTTTTTTTTCTATGCTATACAGAGTCACAAGTGTGAGGTCACTAAATTGTTGAGGTGACATGTCCACTAAGTTCTAAACAAGAAATTAGAGTGCTAACCTAACAATTTTGCCAAACCTTTCATTTGAATCTACTAGGAATCCTGCTCTTACACAACCCACTATTGCATTGTTTGTATTTAAGCTAAACTGAGTGGCATGTGTAAGAGCAGAAAAAACATAAAAGCACAAGTCTAGCAGTGAAGTTCTACATAATCAAGCTATGAGTAGCCGCATTCAAAAGACTTGACTAAGTCACTATTTTGACAACCCTATCTAGTCAGGACCTAGGTAAAAAGCAACAGTTTCTTACGTCTTCTCAAATCAAGTTCAACAGCGATGTTGTATCAAAATTGGAACAGTACCAAAGTTCCATGAAAAGTTTGTCTGATTTAGAACAATTACATAATGTGGCTCCTACTTAAAAAAAACAGAAAAATTTATGAATGAGAGATTCAACATCCCTCAGGCTTACGTTGTTAGTAGGAAATTTATATAAAAATAGGTTTAAATGCAGGCAGCAGGGAACCTGTGAAACTGAGATACAATGTCTATGTAGAACTGAAATTGCAACTACAGAAAGAGGTGCTTTGGAGCTTACTCAGGCCTTCAAGCACAGTCATTGTCAAAAAATTCTCAACCACACGAAGTGTATAGCAACATTAAGGTCTGCATTACTCACAATAGACCCTAACTCTTTAGAGCTTACTCAGGACTTCAAGCACAATCATTGTCACAAAATTCTCAACCACATGAAGTGTATAGCAACATTAAGGTCTGCATCACTCACAATAGACCCTAACTCCATGCACCCACATCCCCTCAGCCTTGAAACCTGCTTATGTTTTTGCAGATTGGTTGCTTTTAAGAGGCACGAACCCTGGTTTTACCAAGTATACAAGACTCCTTTCGGCTGACATATAATGTTTGGGTGTATATAATTGAACACTGTACGTTTCGGTAGAGGGTTTTTGGACAAAGACAACACTGCATAGCATTGCGAAGTCTACCAATCAAACAACCCAAAAAGGAGAGAAAGCGCTGCAGCTAAAGAGTTACTTTCACAACTAAGAAACAAAAATATCTGCCATTATATAGTGTTGTGTAATCGAAAATGTGCTTTATCTCTGAATGAATCCCCACTTCCATTCTCATTGCCATACAAGATCAAAATGGATAGAATAGCTTCAAACAAACAAAAACATTCTAATGAATGTGTCCTCCAACAATTGGTCGTTGGTGACGGCTTCCTTTCATCTACTAGATTCCAGGGTCAGCTGCACAAATGAAGTCACACAAGAGATCGAAAAAATCGAAGTGAATGCATATATGAAAGCGTAGGGGAAGCCCACACCTTTGATAATTGTAGCCACATTGTGGGTCAAGAGTGGACTCCAACCCCGAAAGCCAGACGTAACAGAGCCATACTGCTGCAAAGCGGATCTAGGAACAGCAGGTACAGTGCCTGCTGCAGATGATGCGGCAGCGGGAATTCCTGTGGCTCTAGAGATCGAGGAGTCTGGTGATGAGCAGGTGCTGCCCACATGAAGAATTGAGGAAGGCAGAACGCAGGTCAATCCAGACGCCATTAACGCACACGGAAGATGAAAAGCTTCGCAGCAGCAGCAGCAGCAGCAGCAGCACAGACAAAAAGAAGGAAGAAAGAAACACGGACAGATAGATAGCTTGCGAGCGAGACCGAGACCGAGACCGAGACAGAGAGAGACAGAGAGAAGGAAGGGGGAGGGGAAGAACTTGGGGTTGTATGGATGGCAGCCACGTCTCAGGATGCCACGTTTCAGGCATCTGATGGTTGTTGAAGGGGACGTGGCAAGATCTAATGCTGGATGGGGCATCCAGCGGTGGTGGGATAATTGGAGGTGGTGTAGACGGTAGCGTTGAGAGAGGGGAGATATGCTCAATGGCCAATGAATAAAGAGAAGAGAGGAGGGAGGGGGAGGAGTGGATAATTCCCTTGTTGTCTTGTTTTTGTGGCCCACCTCATCTCTCTCTCTCTCTCTCTCTCTCTCTCTCTCTCTCTCTCTCTCTCTCTCTCTTCCAACTCACACACTAGAGGGCCAATGACTATCACTCTACATTAGCCTTACATGCTCCAACATTCTAGCATGATCATGGCACTCCCAGAGAACCCACTTTCTAGCATTGCCACCACCACCAAAAAGTTTATTCTGGCTAACCTTACATTCGATTCCAAACTATGACCTAGGAATTGGGCTCAATAACAACTCTCTCTCTCTCTCTCTCTCTCTCTCTCTCTCTCTCTCTCTCTCTCTCTCTCTCTCTCTCTCTCACACACACACACACACACACACACATACATGTAGTACAGAGCATGATATGCCAAATAATCTCAAACTCTATACTTTGGATGATGATGTTATTATGTTACCAAAAGCTCCTAACCACTTGGCCCTTACAAGACTTGTAACATAGCAAACAATTAATCACAATCAAAGTGTTGACAAGCAAAAGATAATTGTGCTGTTGTAAGAAAAATTATACTGCAAAACTGAAATGCTTAATTATACAAATTAAGAGCTATTCAACAAATAAAGACATTGTTAAATAATGAAATTCTCAATTCACCAAATGATATCCAACCAACAATGGACACAGATCACCTAATTTGCTTGCACAGTGAATGGGAGATTCAACACGAACTATCAAGAAAAAACCAAGAAAATTTATCAAAAGACAAATTGGATCATGTGATGATCATTCAGTACAACACAACCCGTTATATCAGCTTCTCTACCGATTTGTCTAGTCAATTTTTTAGGGAAAGTAATTGTAGTCAAGAAACAAATAGTGTCGTTTCTTAAGACAACTCGAATCACTTTCATGAATAACTAGTGTCGATTATTAAGAAGATTATTATGACACTTTTTATTTTCAGATTCTATATGTTACAAATGACTTTTGACTCAACTTATGGTGGAGCATAGTTCCATCCTTATTCCAATAAACGACTATGATAATTTCTATATTCACTAACCCAAAGTAAGGTCTAACACTATCAAGCTAGGGCGAGGGTGTGAGACATACTTAGGTGCTTTCATGTTTGTATCTATCATCAATAGAAGATTCATCACGTATAGAATTAACATTTGCAAGGGGAATGAGTTACGTTCTATTATTGTTGTCAATGAAGAAGCTAGTGCATATGTTCGTTGAACTGAAAAGGCATCGTATTGATGAAGCTCCTCAATTATGATTTGTGATTTTGAGAATCGTAGACATTGTTGTGTTTATCTACAAAAGCACTTTCTTTTTGAAAATATCAAGGTACAAGAGTACCATTTCTACGTGGTTTGTCTATTAGAATCCTTGCCAAATTAGAGTAGCCAATAAGGGAAAAGGAGATCCACCTCTCGACTCTGTAAAAGAAGACCATTTTCATTTTAATATATCATATTCTTCTCATCTAATAAAACTCTATCAGTTCTCTCTCTCTCTCTCTCTCTCTCTCTCTCTCTCTCTCTCTCTCTCTCTCTCTCTCTCTCTCTCTCTCTCTCTCTCTCTCTCTCTCTCTCTCTCTCTCTCTCTCTCTCTCTCTCTCTCTCTCTCTCTCTCTCTCTCTCTCTCTCTCTCTCTCTCTCTCTCTCTCTCTCTCTCTCTCTCTCTCACACACACACACACACACACACACACATGCTAGCAAGTCAAAGTCAAGGTATCACTCCCTTGGAAATGAAACCAAGCATAACAAGCAACCTACTGGCAAGCTATGACTGTCAAATTCGTAGCCCACAACAATTTTTTACCCCCTTGAGTGAATCACTCTCGCCTAACTTGTTAGCATTTCTTTCTCATTTTTTTAGTTGCAATTAGGCATCATGGTTTTTGCATGCTAGTGTTAGTTTTGCATTGTAGCAAATTTAGAACTAGTTTGGTGGATATGATGTCGTCTAAACATTTGTTATGTCCCATTAATCTCTAAGAGGGTTCCCAATCCAAAAATTGCTATAATTGCCTACAAAAGTATGATAATGGATGCAAGAACAAATGCTAAATTGCATTATTGGATGAATTCTAACAATGATAGATGGATGATTTCATCGATTCAAATGGAGATGATCACAAAAAGTGGATGATGTAGTGTCATGGATGGTAATAATAAGAAGTGACAACTGGCAACAATGGAGCCAAGTGTGGGTGGGGTCTGGGACATCCCCGGTAATGCCCAAACACAAGGATATAGGTTGACCCTAATGTAAAATGGTGTGACCTATGTACAATTGGATGAGCGATGGACAAGTCAAGTTCTTAGCAAATAATACCATTATCTTAACATTTATTCATTTCTTTGTCAAAAACATATGCCCTTTGGTATGTGAGAAATCTTAGTGAATCTTAATTGCAATGATCTCTATGAAGGTTCCTACAATGTTTTGGATAGTTTGCAAGGATTTTAATTGGGTGACAAAGGTTACCTCAAAATGCAAATTTGCTTTGAGTTGAAACAACACTCACGAATGTTGCTATGCTTCTTATAAAATTTGCAGCTCTTATAGATGGACAATTTTTGTATTTTAAAACTCAATGAGGGCTCTGTGAAAGTTTATAAAAAGAATAAACAGTCGATAAAGGTTATCCTATACCTCACTAGCACATCTTTGTAAGGATGTCACTCTTGTGAAAGCACTAATCAAGAATAAGATGGTAAACCATCCAACATTAAATCATCGAATGGGGCATAAGAGGAACTAGAAACATCAGCAACAACCGATCGAGCAAATGAGAAAGACATGGCTCCAACAAATCCCTCGATGCATGTGCTACGCCTATCGAATCGAAGCAAAGATTCTAACTTTATTCTACTTGATAGGGTCGATTACGTTAACAAACACAAAGTCTAAAGACAATTAGTTGTGAAAGCGGCAGACAGTCTAGACAAATTTGTAAGAGAGTAGCATTAGATAGAACGATAAAACAAAGTAGCGCACATTCACATTGACATTAATTTGAACGCAATAATACAATTAATTGATTCAGAAAGTAAGCAATAAAAGTCGTTCCAGGAGTAAGCACATTGAGATAAAGTATCACTATTTCAGAAGCAAAGTTCCCAACAAAGAGGTGTTTGGCAAATAAAGCAATAACACTTTGATTATTACAAAAGACAATTGTCGGAGCATACTATTTTAGACAAATGTTTGATAGTAAGTTTCGTACCACATTGTTTCCTTTCTCGATAACTCCATTTAGATAGGTTGTTTGTACATCCATCTGATATATCTCCAGATTCACTACAACATCATATGATAGAAGAGTTAGAAATCAGTTTTGATCTGATTCATTAGTATAAGCTCTAAGTGTGATGATGTAATTGGTGTACAGTTTGTTTGGTTTACTGTATATGGTTGTGTTCGGGACGTGACCCGTTAGGATATATTAGATAGTAGGGAGAAATGTGTTTCGAGGAGTTTTCATCACCATTCTATCAAGCAGAGTGCGGGTGACCTAGTGATGGGCTACATTCGCCATTTGGGTACCGTAGGACCAAATTTCAGACGATTTTTGGATGGTGAAACCTGCTACAGGACGGTACAATGAGGCATTATCTCTTCGAAATCATTATTATTTACTCTTGACAAGGTAACAAGGTGTTTGGAGGCGATAAATGCAGTATGGGAGCGAATGGTAGCAGAATTGTGTGGAGAAAGCCAGTTTTGGCGATGGAAATTCTTGTGATCAGGTTCAACTTTTGGGGTTCGAACCAACCAACATCAAGTGGCATTTTGGGGGAACGCTCTCACAGGCATGATCGGCAGTGGCATTGTCGAGTCATGTGATAGCTGCATTGACACATGCATCTGTAGCTTGGAAATTTTTCGTTCGGAGGAAAATATAGGCTATCTTGGAGGTACACACATTTTGGTGGTCACAGGTGATGGAAGTGCGAGGTGGTGCCAGTTGGAAGCCATTGGGCAAGATAGCGGACTTGCATTGGATGAGTTGTGTGTGGGACACGCAGAGGATGAAGAACGGGTCAATAATCACACTTTGGATGCTCTTAGCGAGTGGTGAGTGTTGCGGTTTTGCAGTCAGTAAGTCAATTTTGATCAAGTCATTTTAGATGTGGAGTAGTGTATCAGGTTTGTCATCGAGGAGATACACTTCAACTACCAGATTGGATAAGTCAAGTCAATTTGCCATATCAAGATTGCCTGAGGGATGCATATTCCAGCGATGACATGGTGTAGATCGTTTGGTTTGGGCCATAGAAGATCTCACATGTTCACTTGGATGGATATTGGCATGCACAGTCATATGAGGGACTTGATGGTGGCTTTGGAGTTCACATCTCAGTGTATTCTTAGGGAATGGTTTGGAATCATTCACAGGCGCAACTTTGAAGCTTGCTTGGGGGAATACGGGTGGGCACTACAAGGTAGATGCTCAGATCTTTGTGATCAAGGATGGCATTGGAATACCTGGTAGAGATAGCACTGTAGGATGACATGGGATGATCATCAGGGGGCAGCTATTTCATATTGGACTTGAGTCATTGGCATGGACATGACTTACAGGTGGGATTCGTGATGGAATCAGAAAGCTGCAAACACAAATGGACAAAGCATGAAGCTTTGTGAGCCAGCTCTATGTTGGAGAGCTGATGGAGATCGCAGGGGGTGTGATCGGAGGGAAAACACTGTGATGAGTGTTTTGCTAACAATCTATTGCAGGGGACATTGATGGTTTGGACTTCATGGTGTGCTCATTTGGGAGTACAGGTTGGCATTACAACAGGGAGCCAGACATTGACATTGGCATCGATGGAAAGGCATCTACCATCATGGGCATGGATATGCTACCTATAGCTTTCATGCATTTGGCTGTATTTGTAGGAGTCTAGGCTTGGCATAGGTGTTGGAATTTCCATGGTACAGATTCTCAGGTGGTGAGATCAGCGATAAGCCTAGAGGAAGTCATTCAGAGCCATATACCTGAGTATGATCAGGGAGACAGTAGTCTCGAGATCCCGTGAGCGGTGACTCATGGATATGCTTGTGCTTGGTGTTGGGTGGCACATAGCCAAGGAGAGCGAGCAGATGCTAGGAGCCAAGTGGAGCAGGTGATGCTTTGGAGTTCGGCTTGTCTAGCAGGATGGTGACCAAGATCGGAGACATCAGGTGAGCATAGTATGTGGATGATGAGTCCATTGGGGTGGCACTCAGAGAGATGCTATAGTTGCTGAGGTATGATATGTCATTTGATGTATGGACGATGTTCTTCGGCTGGTGCATCATGTGGTGACCTAGGGATGGGTCAAGCTTACTTGGAGGTAGGTGGCATGGAGTGTACCTAGGATGGTACATATCATGAGGGCATAGAGAGCATTACGGAGTGATGTGGATCCAGCATGCCCATGGTTGTGAGCCAACAGAGATGGAGATGGTTGCTCAGGGAGTGACAGTTGATACTTTGGCGAGTGATCAGGTGAGCTGCATGGTTATATGCATAGTAGTCTCCAGGTTGGCTCACATGTTGTTGTTATCCATCATTATTTGGTAAGCAGGATGCAGTTTTTGGTTAGATCTAGTTGGAGCCTAGTTGCACTACAGGTGGACAGATTCTTGGGGAGCTATCAGTGGGTAATGGATACTTGGTGATCAGATAGTACTAGGTACAGGGTTCTGGAGCTATCCCACCTGATATGCTATGGATCATGGGTGAGTTATTCATCACGATAGTGGATCTAGTTTGCATTTGCTTTGGCTTGGATGCTATGATGGATACAGTTGTGGAGAGATAGGCTCCTTGGTGGGAGGCCTATATACTGGTCAAATCAGAGTTGGCAACGTCAAACATGGGAAGTTGAACCTACATGGGATGTAGGACAATAATCATCATCAATATCTTTGGGAGGTGGGCGAGCTACTCAGGTATAGCCTATGGTGAGGTTTTTGTACATTCATTCGTTGAGTCCTTGGTAGACTCTTGTGCTTGGAGCATGAGGAATGGACGGGGATCAGCTTTCGGGACCTATTGGACAGCTGGATATGCTTGGACGTGAGGGCATCTTGGTTACAGGTGCGGGCCATGATTGGAGATCTGATTTGGTGACCAGTGGTGTAGCAGCGGATCTACAAGTGGCACAGGTGTTGATATGATAGGATACCACTTATGGACAGGCCTTGGTCATGTATTTGACACTTTATCATTCGTGTTGGTTTGCATGAGTGTGTGTGGGCTTGCATGTTGCCTTGTCATGGGAGTCTAGATCTGAGTCGGAGTTTTATGTGGTTGTGCATTTGCTACAGTAAAACAAAATAGTCATTTTATGCTCATTGACTTGTCATTGTCTACTAGCTGTCTATCTGGTGAGGGTGCAATCTTATGGTGGCAGTAAGATTTCCTCAGTTTGAGCCTCAGTCGGTCATTTATGTTAGCTTTACAGGTTTGTGCTTGTAAGTGTCTGATAGGATGTCAGCCTAGCTAGATGGAGGATGTAAGTCTCATGGTGGTAGTGGGATTTCCTCAGTTTGAGCCATGTCGCTCGTGTGGTCCACTTGTGTTCAAGTCGGATTGGGGATGAGTCAGTTGGTTGAGAGTATGGTAGACTCTTTGTATGAGCATTGTGTTTACATGATACTTTATGAGTCAAACTTGGTGGTTTGTTGGTGTGCTTGAGTGTGAGTCAAGTACATAGTAGTTGTGATATGCATAACATCTTCTGGACACTCCAGACGCTGCTGCAATATATTGTTTTTCACTATTATCACATTTGAGCTTAAGGGAGAGAGTTAGAAATCAGTTTTGATATGATTCATTAGTATAAGCTCTAAATGTGATGATGTAATTGGTGAGCAATTTATTTGGTTTACTGTATATGGTTGTGTTCAGGACGTGACCCGTTAGGATATATTGATCGGGCACTGATCCCGTAAACGGCTACTTGGGTTAGCCGGGTAGCCACACGTAGGAAAAAATTAGCATGTACAGTGATTTTGAGTTCTTTATGCTATACTCAGGGGCATGTCCTGGGTTTGTCAGTATATGTGGCCATATTGGGCCTAACGCTAGTTTGGCAGGTGGTAGGCCAGTTTAGTGACACATGTTGAGCCCATGCAGTTTGGGCTTTGCTATATGTACAATGTTTCTTCATAATAGACTTAACTTTTGTTGTGCCATCTTTGAGAGCTTGTGAGGAGTGGCTATGGTGATTGTGTGATATGATCTACATATTGCACTAGATCCTAACAGAATTTCAACTAGAAGAGTTCTAGTTGAAGAATGTTTTACTCCCCGATTGAAAGTCTTAGTATAGTCGATATTCGGGATCTAGGAAAATCCTTGTGTGACAAGTCAAGCTTCCTTTGATCGAGACTTCCATCAGCTTTGTATTTGATCTTGAATATCCATTTGCAATCAGCTACATTTTTGCTTGCATGCAATTCGACAATAGTCCAAGTCTAGTTCTTGATGTTCTCCATCCATAGCTTCTCTCCATAGATCAGAGTCTGACTGAATGAGTGCTTTTTCAACAGTAGTCAGCCCTTGAATGAGATAACAAGTAGATTCGCCGATATACCTATAGGTGGTCTGCGATCTCTTGTCGATCTTTTGGGATTGAGGTTGATAATTCTTTCTTTGGTCTTGTTGTTCTTAAGCTGCACTGTTATTTTGATTTACTATTGATAAGCTTTTTGTCTACTATCAACGTATTCGAGCCTTCGATAGAAATAGTCGAATCAAAAACATGAGTGTTCCATAGTTCAACTATATGAGTTTTTTGCCCTTGCCTTTGAGGTCAATAAAATGATCCTCGATAAAGATGATATCTCGGCTCATGAATATCTTCGATACAACGGGATCATATAGCTTATAAGCTTTATCTGAAGTAGTATGGGAGTCCAATTTTTTCCTCATCTCCCATGGTATCTACACATACACAATACATCCAAAAACTTTGAGGTTCAATAATGAAGGTTTGGAGCTTGTCCGAGCTTCATAAGGTGTTTTGTCTGAGAGGTCTTTAGTCAAGCATCTATTATAAATATAGGCTACAGTAGGTATAACTTCAGCCCAAAAAAACTTAGGTAGCGTCACGTGAGCAAGCATACATGTTGGAATTCTATGCTCAAGCCCAATTCCATTAGGTAATGAGCAACCTGAAAATTCTATGTATATCTATTCTTGAAAACTACAAAAAGGAAGGAAGGAACAAGGCTCAAATTTTTGTACATAAGATCGAAAAAATCAGGATCGAATTTTTTTTACCCAAGCCTATTTTTCGATCCAATGTCAATCCCATCAAAGAGAGATTTTTCAACCCCATATTGGATCAAATCGAGGCGGAAGATATCCAGGCGTCTTCGACCTTAAATCGGATCGGATCAAATCAGATCGAGTCTAATTTATCCGGGCATCTTTGACCCTGGATCGGATCAGGTCTAATAAATCCGACCCTTTATATAGATCCGACGTGTCAAGTTGCCTCTCTGCCTTTCAAACATTGCCTTGTCCAAGGCCTTTGTAAAAATGTCAGCTACCATCTGCTTTGTCGGTATGAAGACGACGACGGCTCGTCCTTCTCAACCAAATCTCTGATCATGTGATACTTGATGGTGATGTGCTTCGTTCTGGAGTGAAACACTAGGCCTTTTGTTAGATGAATAGTAGAGGTATTGTCCATGTGCAGGATCAGTGCCTCATCGGTGTTATGTCCTAGTCTACCTGTCTGAACCAGGTCAGCTCGTTGGCCATCTTGGCCGCAACAACATATGGGTCTCACAAGATGATTGAGCAGTTATTCTTTGCTTCTTGCTTATCCAATAACTATCGCATTGGCTGCTATGATGCATCCTCTTGAGACGCTTTTACATCATCTTTCAGGGATGCCCAGCTTGCATCACTATAGGAAATGTTCTTTTGAATGTATCTTGATTGGTGTAGATACAACCTCCTAGCCTGAAGATCTCTATCAATCTGCATTTTTATTTTCCCATGTCCGATATTTCGAAGTGCCTCAAAATATTTGCCTTCACCTGCTCAATCAAATTGTCGCTCCATGACAGGATCAGAGTGTCACCTACATAGACACTGACTATGATGATCTCCCCGTTTATGTCTTTTACATAGACGTTTTAATCATCCATTAAAGGCTGGAAGCCTAAGGATCTTAATGCGTGATCCTTCTTCTTATACCACTGCCTGGCAGACTGTCCCATAGATGCTTCTATGCATTTTGCAGGCATAGTCAGCAAGTGACTCGTAGGTAAAACCTGGTGGTTGGTCCATGTAGATATCCCCTTTCAGCTCCCTATGCAAGAAGGCTATCTTCTCGTCTACAATGTGGATCTTCAGACATAGGCAGTGCGTATGCAAATAATATGTGTAGAGACGTGTGCTTCACAACAAGAGAGATTGTCTATATATAATCAATGCCATACCTCTGTGAAAATCCCTTTGCAATTAGTCTGGCTTTGTATCTGAGTACATTGTCATCTAGTTCATACTTGTGCTTGTAGACGCACTTACATTTAACAATCTTTCTGTCGACCAGTAGTGGCGCGAGAGTCCATACCTTGTTTTGCTTCATAGAGCCCATTTCATCTTCCATGGCCTTGATCCACTTGTCCTTTTCTGGACAGTCGATGGCTTCTTCATAAGTTTGTAGTTCACCGCTGAATCCACAGAATTCTTGTCGAGCTGTCAGGTATATGTCTGACTGGTGCCCTTCTTTGTCTTGCAGATCTCCTTGGAGATAATACAGGCTCAGCAACTACTTTTCCTTTGTTCTGCCTGTGGGACCTCGGTGTATTGCAGGTGTAATGGGTACTTCTGATATGTCGGTTTGCTCATCGTCTGAACTATTGTTCAGTTCAGTTGGAATTTGAGTATATTCATCCAGATTCTCGTTGTTCGTTCCCTTTGTCGATGTGGGCAGGTCATAGTACTGTCTGCTGAGAACTTCATAGCTAATTGGATCTTCTTCAGCCATCGTTCTTGTCTCGTCAAATTTGACATCTATGACAATCTTCACTTCATTGGTTTCAGGCATGTATACTCTCTATTGTATGCAGAGTGTATATCATAGCCAACCAAGAATCCTTGCTCCACCTTTTCGTCCAACTTCTTTCTCTTCTTGTCTGGTATGTGTGTGTATGCTACACATTAATTCTTCTTTCCACCTTTGGAGCTTGATGGTTGTTCATCATTCTTGGTCTCCTTGTGTTGGATCTTCTTCTTTGACTTTGCCTTTCCCTTGCTTGAGAAGTTGGCCTTCTCATCACCATCATGCAACTTCAAGGATCCAATACTTTGCTTGACATGAAGGCCAAGTTGAATAATTATTAGAATTTAGCCTTTCACTAGCCTCAAGAAGATAGGCTCCAATTGAACCCATTCTATATAGTAACAAGTACAACAAATGTACTATTCAAAGGCTATCCCTTCTTCCTTTCTCGAAATTTAGCTAAAATGCTACTCTCTTGAATCTCTAGACCCAAGAACCAAGATCTATAATGATCTTGAACTCAAAAAGATTTGGAAAAAAGTATTCTACAAAATCTATTCACTTAGAAGCTTAGATTTGACTCTTGGAAGTGCCAATGCCTTCCAATGGTGTTTGGAATGGTTTTAGTTTCACTCTTGAACTAAATAACATAAGCCTAAAACTCTCTTTCAAGGATTTGTAGGTTTGATAAGCTTCTAACACCATTTACTCATCAAATCTATGAAGGAAACAATGGTTTTTCATAAGCACATCACTGGTTTCACTCTACACAACTTGTTTGAAGCTCAAATATTGGAAAAACACAAAGTTTTGGTGAAAGTACAACTCTAGCAGCCTCTCACACGTGTGAGAAGTACATCTGAAATTTCCACACTAATCTGGACCTCAACATTACAAGTAAACTACTAGAAAACGTCGCCCTCCTTCAAAGTGAATCTAGCACCAATGCTTTCACCAAATTGAAGATTTTTGGATCATCAACTAAGCTCTTTGACTTGGCTCTGATACCATGTCAAAACTCAGAGTTTAAGGACTGAATTTGATCTACAAATAATCTACGTTGATATTCCAAGGAATATTCTAGCCATCCTGCAGAACATCTTTAAAAATACAAGTAGGATGAGATTTAAATGTAGAACTTGCCCATGGCTGCATGACCTGAGAAGCTGGATGATAAATTTTGAAGATTATTTTTGTTGGATATGATGATTGGGTCAAAGGCTACATGTGTTAAGATCCACTATTCAAAAGACCATTGTGTCATGTGATGTTATTTTTGATGAGTTGCATGGCTATGATGATGAGATTTGTGTCGTACTATAACAACAGGGTTAATATAGATTTTATAGTAAATAATGTCGTTCCCACAGAGGACAACGTTAGAAAGTTATCTATTTGGTACAATTATGGCAAGTGGTTTTGAGTGTTATTCTGGTTGTCAACAAACATTAAAAAGTAACCAGTATTACTTATGGTTTGAAAAATGTAATGTTAATAATTTCAAAACAACAGTCTAGCCTCTATCAAATCGAATGAAACATGTTCTACAAATGAGATGTTATCAGAGTAGTACAACAGTACTACACTCTGGCTGATTAAGGTGTCAACAAGAGTCGAGAGTTGTTCGATGTATTCGCGACTATGCAAACAATTAATTACCCATGTTCACACACTGTTCATTTCTAGACAGAAGTCCTCAACAACTAAAGTCCAAATTAATGGTTAAAAAACATGAATGTTTTTAGAACACGTTAGAAACTTATGTCAATGCCAATCAGGAAAACATCAAAGACTCAATTATTCAAACATGGACTATCATCTCATATGTATATATATAGCTTTATTCAATGATCGTGCTAGACTCTACCAAAGATAGTCGTTATTCGAGTGCCGAAAAGAAAGTATTCGCGACAGACGAATAAGATGGTTTTAAGACAGTTCTTTAGAGCATGCTTTACGGATACACAACAAATGACTGTAATGCACTAGGGCGTCTGTCTGATCAGAGAGTAATTCATGTAATGAGTTAGAGATTGTTAGTAGACTCAAGATCACTCACACTCAGTAGTGCGGAGAACAGAGATAAGAGAGAATAACTCACAGAACTCTATTCACTTCTTCAATCACCTTACATATGCATAAACTCTTCTCTCTCGATGCTCCAGACTGAAGTGTGAGACCAATATATGTTCTACGGGACGAACAAACACACCTCTAAAACAATAGGCGTGTCACACCCGCGAAAGGGTGTAGTTAACAATTAGACTGAAAATACGTTCAACTATACCATGAAAGGTATACTTAACTACGAGTTAAAGTTACTCTAGTTAAGCATGTCTTTTCGTATCTAGTCGTTTCGTGTGGACGACCTAGTAAAGGTTATCCAAAGTAATGTCTTTCTCATTAAAGGTCTTGCCCTTAATTACAAGGCAAGTACTAGGAGATATATTCCCGAAAAATGACTTTAGGCCTCATATTTAACCAGCTCATATCTTCATTTTTTAGTATATCATGCCATATATATGCTTTGAGTGTTCTCCCTTGTGTAGTTTCATGTGTTGTGTTACTTCACATTGTATTGTACACTATTTGATCTTGCAACAAGTTAAGTTAATCTAGACCCTCCATTCTCTAGTAGGTTAAGCCTTAGAGGAGGAGATTTAGTTTAGGGTTTTATCATTGTGGTTTTAAGTTATTCTAGGCCCTCCATTCTCTAGTAGGTTGAGCCTTAAAGAAGGAAGTTTGGTTGAGGGTTTTGTCATTGTGGGTTTAGTTTCTAAGTAGAGAAAAGAGAGAAGAGTGGATCTTATCATCAGGAATACTCACCACCATGCTCAAACTAGTTGGGATACCCATAACTTAGAACTAGTTGGGAGCCGTCTTAGTTCGATCTAGTTGGAGCTATAGCTGTGTGGATGCTAAAGATACAACAATTGGCTTCTAAGTTCGATAGTTTAGAGGTTTTTTTTCTTCTGACACTTGAACCTTTGTTTACGTATAGAGCATGTGATGTCGATTTGAAGTGTTATCTGTGCTTCTTTGATTGTCTTTTTGCAGCAACATAGTGATTACTCTTGAGAGAGTTAAATTTGAGTGTATAGTTATGATCATCACCTCGTTTTTTATGTAGTAGCAAGCTTGATAGCAAAAGCACGATTGCATCTTGATCGTTGATAGTTGATGTCGACAGCTGCCATTTGTTGCAAGAGATTCTTAAACTGGTTAACGTGATTATGAAGTGAATCACCATTAGACATCTTGAGTGAGAAGAATTGCTTCTAAGATGCAACTTGGAAGTCACGTAAAAGTCAGACATCAATGGTGCACTTGTATTGCACAAAGCACAAAATATTGTAAATACTCCTTGAAGCGTAAAGTAGAGTAAACAATTAATTTTGGTTAGTCATGTAAAAGTCAGACATCAATGGTGCACTTGTATTGCGCAAAGCACAAAATATTGTAAATATGCCTTGAAGCGTAAAGTAGAGTAAACAATTAATTTTGGTTAAAAGTGCCTCGAAGTAGAATAAGAAATGTGGTGTGGCTCAAGAGGGAAATACAAAAACATTGTAAGGTCAAGTTACTTGCCAAAATAAAGAAAAACAAGTTAACTTACACTATTAAATTTAGAAATGAGCCAATAGAAAAGCGCCACTTCAACTCATTTGGACCCAACTATAAAAAGGTCCAAATCCTTTGTATTTCATGTTTTCGATATCCATTTGTTCAATCAAAGAGTTGAGTTCACTCTTTTTTTGTGATTATGTGAATGCTTTGAGAGAGGAAAAGAGAGAGAGAGTTGTGAGGCGAGTGTTTTGCTTGATGCTTGATGCTTATTTTTCTGTTATGTATGTACGATGCCTTGATCGTTAGACATACATAGTATCCTCCCTTGTTGTAGAAATGTATTGCTATGCAGGTTTCTACCGTCAAGCTATGGATTTGCGCTTAGGAAGACAAACTTTCAAGTTCATTCATGGCTTGTCCCCCTCCCCTTCTTCCCTCTTGGCTGCAGCCCACAAAATAGGTGTGAGATCCATATCATAGGCCTTAAGCCACCGTAGATAGGATTTCCCTTACGTTAGAAGCCTTGGAACCCAAAGAGGCCAAGAACATTGAAGAGTACAGCACCCACAAACAACCATGACACAACAAGAATAGATTAAGTTAGTTTCCCTTACATTTTATAGAATTTATTCATAGTTTCCATCCTCCAAAAGAGGGTAGCATAGAGGCAGCCTAACAAATTGCCGCTCCCTCATTCGTAGAGACATAGTTTTGCCTTTAGATTACACATTTACTGTTGGATCGAATCCCGCAGCCTCGCTATACTACAACGGAGTTGATCCTTCTTTTTTCTTGCCCATTGCATTCTAGTAGAGATGAGGTGGCAAAAACAAGGGTAACATAAAATTTTGGTGCCGTTGCCGGGGAAGTAGTTGAGTAGACGTAAACTTGTCGCTTTTGCGAATTTTTTTTTGTTGTTTTTGCCACTATTTTCTTTTTTTAATTTTATAAATAGGTGTAGTTTGCTAGTGTGTGCCTTGCATTTTATTTATACTTGGTCAAAAAATTGTTTTTATCAACTTTTTTTAAGGGGCACACTTAGTGCGAGCTTTTTTCTGTTGGGCGAGCCTTTTCCTCAATAGACGAGTATTTAACACTCTATAGCGAGCGTTTTCGGGGTTTTCTCAGAAAAACTCGCCCTTAGTCTAAAACACTCACCCACTAAGCATTTTCTACCATGAAGAGGCTCATATAGGTGGCTGACATTTTTTGAGTTTAGTCACACATGTGTGAAGGCGAGCATTTTTGGGGTTTTTTCCAGTTATTTTTCAATGATTTGAAAGCCCTATGTAGTGTTGAAATTTGATCTTGCCCTTTGTTGATTATTTCTATGATGAATTTTGCAATGTTCATGGCCTTTGTGTGACGTCCTTACATAAACTTGACCTTCAAATTTGATTTTACAAAGGATAGAATTTTCAGGCAAATTTCATTTTAGTACTTCTAATATTAAATTTCAAGCAAATTTTTTTTAGATTGTAGCCATTTACATTATTGTATTTAATATTAACTAAAGCATTTAGCAAACATAATTGGAAACATAATTGGAGGCCTTAGCCTAGAATCTAGACGTATCATGTCCCAGGGCTATAGGTTCTATCAATTTGCATGAAGTCCAATTACTACATAGATATAAAAGGCTGAAATTTGAAAGTTGAAAAGTTAGAATTGAAGTGTAACATTTGTGGAATATAGTTTATACTAAGTTGAAAGTTGGCAATTTGGCCCATTGTTCAAACTTGCATGGCCCATGCTAGACTCAAGTATTTGAAGTTTGAAATTTGTAAATCTCAATTTCCACAATCATCTCAAAGAGTATTGTTATAAATCTAGGCACTTGCACAAAGTGAAATTTCAAGTTTCAAGGATGTATGTAATGTGTATTTATTATAACGTAAACAAGTATGTTACTTAGCTTGGATTATCATATTTAAAATAAATTGCAACACTTCAGAACGATGATTTTATATATAATTATGTTCTTTATTATTGATTGCCCAAAATTGCAAGGGCCTGTCAAATACATCCAAATTGACCTTTGAAGGGCATGACGACGGCATCAAATTTCAACGCTGGCCTTATTTAAGACCAAGCTCCTCGTGATATAAGAATCACCTTGTTTTTCTCTGCCAATTGGCACTTTCAAGTTTCAACCTTGGCCAATGGCAAATATAACTCACATGTTTGTTTGTTTCCCCCAACAATTGTCACTTCGAATTGATCATTTTATGCCTCATTTTGTTTTTTGCCTTAGTTTCAAGATTTTAATCAAAGTATTTATTTTGGGGCACAATGAATACAATCTACTACATATCTTCTTTTTGAATACCAAGAAATTTTTTATATTAGAGCAAAATTCAGATTTGTGCCCTAGTCGAGGTATTTATATAAGTACTGACTCAACGAAAACCAACCCTAGTGGAATACAGAAGCCAATATCGTAATGCTAGGTGCTTGGGTTTTCTTTGTAATTTGAAGGTGACTCCAGGAGCGGAATGTGCATCCAAATTTTTCTCTTCTCCATAATCAGCCATTCTCTCTCCACCACAGAATATGCATCGTCTCTCCATTCTCTTTCTTCACCCTCACACCTATCATTACAATCCTCTCTCTTCACCCTCACACCTATCATTACATCGTGGAAGGCCCAAGGGCCTCGAGCCTTCTGTGTAGGTTGGGACCTGGCCCTCGGACAAGGGAACCTCCTTGCACGGAAGGCCCTAGACCGGGGCCTTCCACCACACGTAAAATTATATACCAATCAAGTTGGTTCCTTGATATCGGGTATATTCGAGTTGAAACGAGTGCTCGATAGGTTCCTTGTTACCGGGTAAATCCGAGGTGATTCTAGTAAACTCATATACCATCTAGCTAGGTTCCTTAACTGAGTTGGGCGCTAAGATATAGTTTGCCCAACTATGGGAATCAAAGGATTTGAGCTCAATTTTGGCATTTGAGTAATGAATCTGTTTTTCTCCCTCTTGGGTGTGGGTGTGGGTTTGGTTTGGTTTTGAGGATTTTGACCTTGATTGAGGAATCCGTTTCCACTATTCACATAAACCCAAAAAGGCACTGGGGATTTGGGTTTGCTCCTTTGTTTGTGTGTATTTTTGGATTCTATTTTGGCTTTTTCTTTCATGGAAGGATCGGTGTTCATGGAAGGATCGTTATTTTGGTTGATTGAGAGCCATTGGGGTGGAGTACTGTGCCAGAGCTTAGATTCTGCTCAACCCATCTGCTTATTTTTTCAGTAGCGAGTGTTGATCATCATTGATGCTATGTTTTTTGGCTTTCAACTCTCCTGCACTGTGGACTGTTATTTACATTGCGAAGGTGAACCATCTACTTTTATTCTTTATCATCTGGCTCATCTCGTGTCTGCTGTTTTCAGATTGCTTCTTTCCCTTTAAGTAATTTGGCTTTTTCCCGCTGTATCTTGATGGACTTTTTGGGATTTTTGGCTTCAATAGGCTTCTGAGTCCTGCAGAGGCAAGCAGAAATGGTACTGGTTTTTGATTGCTTTGTACGTCCTTTTGTAAAGATGTTAAATAATCTGATTTTGTGCTTTCACTTTTATATCTTGGCCTCCAACAATCAAATAGTTCATTGGCCTGCATTCAGTTACTGTAGCTTTTGTTGAGCTTAACATATTATTATTGTCTCTAAGCAAGGTATAAACTACTTGGGGTTGACATCTGTAATCACTGAAAGATGGGAAAATAGTATCCCAGTTTATAATGGCCTTTTGGAACAATAAAGAAGTTCTGAGTTCTTGGGTGAGCATTGTTGAGCTTTTACCTTTATTCTGACCATTTGATGCCAACCCCTCGTAATCTCTCTTTTAGGTATTGATCTTTTATATGTGCATGTACTATAATCTGCTTGGTCAAGGCAATGCTCAGGCTTTGTAATAATTAGATGGGCAAAGTTTTCAAGCATTTATTACGTTTCTTTCCCAGCGTATCGCAGTATAATTACATATCTTTCTTATTTTGCAGCATCTCAAGCATTGCAAAGGTAGAAGGCTTCCCATAGGTTTGTGCTTAGATGCTGAATGTGTAAATGCCACATCCCTGGAGCAGTTCCTGACGAGTGGTAGACAGAGTTTGTTTAACACCTAACAAACACCATACCTAGGAGAAGAAAAACAAGAGGAAAAAAATCACGAGAATAAAATTTCAAGATGGCAACTGCAGCAGCTCTTGTGCAAAAAGCTACAACAGACCAATTGTTTGGTCCAGATTGGGCGATGAATTTAAAGATATGTGACATTGTCTTTCACGATCCACGGTTAGCTTTCTCACCTTACGTTTTAGTCGTTGCAGTCTCGCTAGCAAGTGTTTCCTCGTTACTATGAAGAGTAACGAGCAAAACTCTTCATAGTAACGAGGAAACATTCGAGCAGAGATATTTGATCTACAAAGGAGATCATTTTGAGAATAGTGAACCGGTTACCACGTTTTCTCAATGTATAGAAGCTGGAAGATTTCAATAACAAACGCCTCATCCTTAAATTGCTAATCAAGGAGTATACGGTCTTGTTGATCTTAGATGAAATTTTTTATAGATTGTCTTTGTGTGGAACTCAATTAACAATGAACTTTGTGAGCAATGCAAAATTAATAATTGGCTACATGCTTGCTTCACAATTGATCTGACCTTATAAGTGGGCCCTTGGCCCTACCATTCAAATGGTAATTAAAGATAGAAGATGTCGTTGGATTGTTTTCTAAATGTGAAGACAGATACAAGATGCCTTGCTCTTGAGGGTTAAGGATTGGGGTATTCTCTTGAGAGATACTAGAAGAGTTGCCACTTTGAGCTCTCATGTCATATCATTGTGTCAATGTCGTAAAAGTTCTCTTTTTCTAGTTTAAAAAGAAAGATCATCAATTTTACTCATCATGGAGCGCTAGTGGGCATTTTAGCTTCCTCAACAAAAGCTTGACTTGATTATCTCAATGTGGAAGATTTTAGTTTATTATGGCAAGAGCATCATAAACTGCACCCAAAGGTTGAATCATAGAAACATTGAGATGAGGCAAGACCTTCGCATCAACAATGATCATGATGACTTAACATATGCATACGAATATTATAAAAGCACTTCACGTTAATGAAAAGAACTATGAAAAAAAACGTTAGCTTCCTTATGTCTTAAATCAAATAGCTTTTAAAAGAAAAGTCTTACGAAGTAGTGGAATCATTTCAGCAGTAGAAGATAAAAAAGTAAAAATGCAACGACAATCCATTTGGTTCATATTTGGAATGGTAAACTTGGAAGCGTGAAAAGTTTGAGAATGCATTCAAGAAGTAGAAGCAACAAAATTGGTTGAAATGGTAGATGATCCAAGTAACTTTGAAGCAATCTTTGCAGCAGGAAAAGAGTGGGCAACCAGATTAATGAGCTTGATTGTATACTTGAGACAGATGCAATCAACAAAAGCAGTATCCAAATCAAATCTGATATTTTTGAATATGCAAAAAAGTAAGTCAATGACAAACAACAAAAGAAAAGAAAGCTAAGAAAAATATATTTTCGAAGGGTATTGTCACAAAGGGAGAAGGATAATCTATTACAGCTGATTCATAAGGCCCACTTATGTTGTTATGTTTTCATTATGTTACCCTTCGTTAAAGTAGGGAAGCTGTAAGGAGACACGTCCTTTCTATTACATGTGTCATCTTTCTCACTTTGATCAATAGAGAATGTCACTGTAGGAGACATCAGTGAAGAAGCTTTTTCTCTGGATGAATGCATGTGAATGTTTATGAATACCATAGCTCTAATAATTGTTCAACGAGTGTAGTGGGACCTACACTGACATGACATTTTATTCACAATACAAACATATTACTGGCATACTTGGTACAAAACATCACAAAATAATGTTTATCTCCAAAAATTCAAAACCAATTATTGTCTCAAAGAAGTTGCAGTAATCACCACCACCATTGTAGAGCAAAAGTAGTTTAATTTGATGACCTTGAGATCGTGAAACTCATCTTTGGGCCTCTTCCCTCTTAAATTACATTTGGTTGTCCTTTATTGATGCCTCTGCAGGCTTGTAGCAAGTTCTTGAATCATAAGAAAGCCTTTACCACTACATTTTCTAGGTTTGTATCTTGGAGAGGGCATTAATTATGATGATACTTTCAAGCATAGCTGCATTAAGATTCTAGAAACGTGGTCAGAAACGCGTTTCTGAACCGTGTTTCTAATTTTGGCCAGCGTTTCTCAGAAACGTTTTTTTTTTAAATTTTTTGATTTTTGTGGGCAATATGGGTATCAAATCAAAGCTCTAATTGAGGGCATTGCATTTATGTAGGTCGCAGACCAGTTTATGTGCATCAATCCCTGTTGGATTCTGTCAATTTCTATGAATCTTCAAAGATTTGTTTCTGTTTTTTTCCAGTGATTCTGGATACAGAAATGCATTTCTAGGGACGTTTTTGCCCAGAAACTCGTTTCTAGGCAACTACGCTTTCAAGTAATATTAAAATATAATTGGCTGTAAACTCAACCAACATTTACCATTTGAGTTTTGTAGTCTGTTTAGATAGTGCATTTCAAAATCTGAACCATCTTCAAATGTTTGTGTCTTATGTATTTGTTTGTTCATATTTACTAAGAATGATGTGGTAGTCTTGTTTTAGTCCCGTTTCTCTTGAGCATGTTTTTGTTCTCATTCTTTGGTCCTATGCAAAGTTGCAGGCCACGATCCGGAACGCGTTCCGGATCACGTTCCGGGATTTCCCATTAGGGTTTCCTGGAACGCTTTTTTAAAAACAAAAAATTGGAATTTTTTTAATGCCAATATGGGTATCAAATGGAAGGTCTTTTCAAGAGCAGTTCATTTATTAAGTTTGCCATCAATTTCAAGTTTGCCATCAATTATCAAGAGCAGTTACTGATCCTAAGCATTACTTTTTTTGTCAAAGGAATACAAGGCAACAACTATATTGTTGGAGGGCATCACTACCTGTTTAACAAGCCAAATTTTTTTATGTGGGCCGCGGGCTGCCTGCTTGCGTCCCACATAAGAAAATTTGAAATTTTAAGTGCGTTCCGGCGTTTCTGGTCTCGGAACGCTCGATCTGGATCGAGATCCTTTCGGATCGCGATCCGCTGCAACACAGGTCCTATGTAACCGAGTCCATCCTTAGAAATATTTTGCCACTTGTACCTAAGAACATGTCACATCTTTCAGATTTAGCATGAGCCAACCCCAGAGGTAGGACTTGATGATCATGCCACCACAGAGTCCAGGACGACCGTTGGGAACCCCTGATGTCGGAGCGTTGGAGGCACAAAGGTATCTTTTGGATGGAAGTGTTGTAACAAACAACCCTAACATGAATGTTGAACCGCCAGGCCCTCATACAACAAAGATGTGTGGCCTTGAAGATCCAGTTCATGAAATTGCAGATGACAACTAGTACACACCTAATTCCCAAAATAGACATCAAGCAAATCAAGCACCATCAACGAGCACCTTTTCTCTCAAAAGCTAAAGATAAATGATAGTCTACAAAACCAACCATGATGCTATTGAAAACTTGAGACTTTGAGGGATGCAAAGCATTAGGTAAAAGCCTTGAAGTTATTGTGGTATCACTAATACTTTATGGGTGGACTCTCAAAGTTGCATGCCTTATTATTGTTCTAGGGTATTCTATGCTAGTTGATGTTGCTTGTAACTGTTCTGTTTTTACTTGCTTCATAGATGCATCGCATTGCAGAATGCTATGTTTCGGAATTTGAGGTTGTTTCGAAGTGGAACTTTTATTATTATTATTATTATTATCATTAATTTTATAAATCTTGTTCGTGTCTTAGAAAAAAAAAGGATTGGAAAGTTCAAAAACAATGATAATTATTAGGTATTAGGAATACTAAATTGTACATGTAGTTGTCTGTTTTGTTACAGTATTTGATCATGCAAAGCATTGAATAACATGGAATGACCTTTGTACATCTACATTGTATGGTTACGGGATTAGTATCCACGCACCTGGAAGATGTTCTCACAAATCTTTAACGGGCAATTACTGGTAACTAAAGCAAGCCTAATCCAAATTCCAAATTGACAAAACCTGATCCTCATGAGGTTTGATTTCCTCTTGGTAGCACTCCTTTCTCAACACTCTAGGTTTTTAACATGCAAGCTTTGGCTTTTATATCACTGACAAGGCATGACAAGAAGTCACTAACTTGGCATAGATGCTTTGCGTACAATGGAACTCCCTAGATTTTGAAACCTACTATTGCTCCTAGTTTGTGTCTCCTACTAGGACTCCATGGCCATGAATAAATTTTTTTAGGTATTTCTTCTTTTTTGGTTCCGACATTCCAGAACGCTATGCTTCCGGAACATCGTTCCGACGCAACTTAGACTTGCTTTTAGGTAAGCTGTCCTTTTGAGTTGTACTTTAGCCTCTATATTTATGCTTCCTTCCATGCATCTTGTAATCATATCGTAATGAATTGTCACATATGGACGTGGTTGTTGCATTATTGGAGTTAGCTATTATGGGGTCCTCCTTTATAAGTATTTGGTATGAGATGTTCTATATGGGTAGAAGGCCTTTAGGAGATTTCTTTCTCTTCAATCATTTTTTGCCACATGGTTGAAATTTAGAAGTTATTTTTCTAGTTGTTGATTTCAAGTAGTTTTAATGTGTTAAATTGTTAACTTTATGTATTTGTTGAAACATGACAGACAAGCCAAGAATGTTGTCAAAGTAATCAGAAAACGGTTGGGGAACAAGAATCCTAAAGTTCAACTCCTAATTCTCACGGTGAACCATGAGTTGATTTTTCTTTGATCTACTATATTGAATTTTGGTAGTTGTAATGGTTTGTATTGACATTGTTGTGATTATTAGCTCAATGCACTTTGTTTGTTTACTCCTCGAGATTTACTTATGAATCTTGGTATTAATAAATACATATTGCTATTTGTGATGAGTACGGAGTCATTGATGTTCTTTGTTTTTTTGTCTTATAGCTTTTAGAAACCTTAATGAAGAATTGCAGAGTTGTAGTACATCGACCTATTGAAGAGCAGAACATATTACAAAAGATGGTGAAAATTGTCAAGAAAAAGGTATTGACTTTTGAATGTGCATTGCCATCAATATCCCTTTAAGCACTGACTATTTGTAGTGAACATTGATTTCAGTATATCCTTTTAAGGTCTAGCCTTGTAATAGATTTGAGTGATCAGTAGCTGTTTTCTAGATTTGAAAGTTGGTGAAGTACCAAGCTGATTGTTGCTGAAGAGAAAATACAATATCTACTTAGTAGCTTACCTATTTGATGAAATGTCGTTGCTCTATACTATTCCTTGTTTTACAGCATTTGTACTAGTAGCTGGCTTTTATCATGTTATGAACCCATTGTTATTTTGAAGCATAGTTGCCCAGAAACGCGTTTATGGAGAAAAACGTTTCTAGAAACGCGTTTCTGGATCCAGAATCGCTGGAAAAGAATCAGAAACAGGTCTTTAAAAATTCATAGGGATTGACAGAATCCAACAAGGATTGTTGCACCTAAACTGGACCACACCGAAACACTCGGCAACCTACATAAATGCAATGCCCTTGATTAGAGCTTTAATTTGACACCCATATTACCCACAAAAATAAAAAAAATAAAATATAAAAAAAAAAAAACGTTTCTGAGAAACGCATTCCCAAACCAGAAACGCGTTTCTAGAAACGCTGTGCATCTATGTTTTGAAGACATCATTTGTAATATGAAATGTGAAAGTTATGTGCAGGTTGCAATTGGACATTCATCTTGACCTACAATGCTCTTTTGTAATGAAAGTCAATTATCGTTCTTACTTTCCATAATTTTCATCTTGTTTCTATAAGCATGTTATGTTCTAATCATTGTGTAGCATGCATTTTAAACTCTCTTGTAGGCAGGTGGCGGGAGAGAATTCACCTCGCAAATGATTGAGCAGCTTGTTTTACGTTGTCTGAGAGGGCACTTATGAAGCATATTTTCAAGATCACTACTAGGATGTCGAAACAAGAGAAAACAATGGGAACAGATGGTGGCTCAAACCTACCCAACGAATCTAGATCAATCGGATCTAGTCCCACAGGCTACGGACCAACAAGAGCTCTATCGGGAGAGATGTCACACTAGCAGCATGTAGCTACCCAACACCAAATTCAAGCTCTCTCCAAGGGAGGCTTATGGGTATACTTATACTCTCCAAGGCTCCTCCACAACCAGGAGTGAACTATGACACTCAACAACCTAAAGCTGACATTGGTCACACTTAAACACATAAGATTCTACAAAGGGTTTGAGTTTTGACCAATAAAAATCCGTTTGTACTAAATCTAATGTACGATGTATGTCTAGATGCTCTGCACAAAGTGAGTCACGATTGTCAATAAGAATTTTGTTTATAGTTGCATCCACGTCGAGCACGCATATCTTCACTTTCCTGAACAAAAGTCCATTACGGATAGAGAAGTTATCAACACCTTCTAATGTTTCCCCCAGACTAATCACGTTGTAAATCAATCTCACTTGAAGAATCTGCTAGTACTCTTCGCCAAATTGGTCCAAAATGTGGGTCTTTTTCACAAAAGCTAGAAAGCTGTGCGAATCTCGGTGAAGGAAAGTTTGTTTACTTCACTAATTTGACTAAGTGCATTTGCCACTTGATTAGTGGTTCCCTTGATATAATGCACCTCAAAGTTGAATTCTTGCATAAGTTCTACCCATGGGGCTTACGACCTCTCAAATCATTAAAAATACTTCAAAGGTCTTATATGCCTTTTGGCATGAAAAAGACATTAATAAACTTTCTTTCTTCTTCTTTCTCTCTCTCTCTCAACCAGTTCTGCTATAAATTTAGCAACTCGGGCCCGAGGTGAGGAAGCAGGGCCCGAGAGGTGAAGGGGGGGGGTTGTTGTTTCTTGTTTTCTTTTTTTTAAGTTAGCCTTACGACCTTTTTGGGCCTAGAATTTTCAATGGCAGTTAAAGGGACATATAATGCAAACGAAAGTAGCTTTGTATGAAGTCACTTCGTGAAATTTCAGCACCTTAATTAAAGGAAATTTGAGCATCGTAATTCATTGAAATACATTATTTTATTGAATATTTTCTCCGTTCTTTTCCTATGTTAATTACTAATTAAGGTTATTATGCTTTTCCCGTAGGGAATGGCACATGAGGAGTTTCCAGTCATTTCAGAACTCCAAATAAACTCTCCGGAAAATCGACGTGTCTCTCCCGCCTTAGGAGGACCGATCGATTCGTCCCACCCACTTGATACATTAAGTAAAGCAAATCTGAAACTCCACCAAAGCAATAAGCAACACGATCCACAAATGAACTATTTATTTAATCAATTTTAATCTATTGATTCCAAAAACTAGGGCTATCAGTCAGAGACGTTTACCGGTGAGAAAAAGTTTGAACGTCCCAAAGTTGTAGAAGATTGGATCAATAGGTGGTCAAGCTATTTTAGCTTGCATAATGTCTCAGAGGATAAGCAGATCTCGTGAGTCCACTTGTTTCTAGAGGGAAAAGCTTCCTCCTAGTGGAGGGGACTACCTATGAAACCGACAACTTGGGCCGAATTCCTGGAGGACTTCCGTAAGGCATTTGTTGTCATAGATGACTCACAAATGTATCTCCATTTTATCGACTGCCGGATGGGCAACCATGAGTTGGACACATATGTCCAAGAATTCACAGATTTTTTGGCCAAGGTACAACTTTTGATCAGTTGGCTCAGTGGCAATTTGTATTTGGTTGCCCGCCGACTCTCAACATGAATGCAAGCAAAATGTCCTCCATACCCTTGGGGATGCTATTCAAGTAGCGAAAGCTTATGATAGTATTGTGGTGCATCGCCTGAGCAGGTACATGGCCAAACGGCCCCGAAACAGAAAAACGAGAAATCAAAAAATAAAAGAAAGAAATATTTTGATGAATTGGATGTCATGGCACATCAGAAAAAAGAAACATAAAAAGCGGAAGGTAAAAGATAAAGTGTAGAAGCTAGTATCAAGGAGAGTCTTTGCTTTTTATGCAATAAACCTGGGCATCATGCAAACCGGTGCCCCAAATGAAAGAACAAGTCATCCAATGCAGTGACGATGGAGTTACATACAAATACACTTGAAATTGATTTAATTGAAAATTGTCTGGCAAATTTGATTACGTTGTCTGTACATCCTAATTAGTTTTTTCAAATTAGAGGCAAAATATTAGGGAACCCGGTAGCCATCCAATTTTCCGACAGCCATATAGGTTCAGTCAAAGGAAGAGGATGTGATAGGGTGATGCCAGTTATGTGTGGATTCCAAAGGCTTAAATAAGGTTACGGTTAAAAATAGATACCCACTTCCTAGGATGGATGATTTGATAGATAGATTGAGTGGAGCAAAATTCTTCACAAAAATCGATCTTTGAACTAGATATCATCAAATAAGGATACATGTGGATGATGTATCCAAAACAGGTTTCAGGACACGATAATCATGTGATTAAAGGGATGAAAAGTTGAAAAGGCTGGCCAAGCCCTTCGATCAAATGGAACGAGAAGTTTGATGAGAATTCTGTTCTGAGAAGCCAATCTAAATATCCCTTTCGTCATTAACACTGACACAAATGATACAACTATTGGAGCTGTCCTTTTACAAGAGGGCGGCACGTTGCTTTTGAGAATAAAAAGCTATCAGATGCGCAGTGATCCATGCTCTAAATCATGGAGACATTACCTGTATGGTAATAAATCAATGGTGAATATGGATCACCAGCCTAGTAAATGTACATGTCAAGTATGTGGTAACAGTGGGAGCGTATGAAACGTCTCCAAAACAGTACGAAAGAAACAACATATCTAATACTATGAACTGAAATAATGAGATGAGACATATAGGAGCATAGAATATCATTGTCATCATGTCCTGCTGCTACTATAGATGGATGTGATATGAGCTGCAACATGAGGTAACTCTGGTGGTCGTTGATGTCATCTAGGAGGATGAGATACGTGTCTCCTCATGATAGGTCGGATAGCTCGAGTTGCACGCGACCTATGATCTCGATGGATAGGTACATCATCCTCATCCTCATCATCCCCAGACTCGGAATCCAGTCAGTCGTCTCCTAGAGAAGAAAGGTGTAATCTGAGGCTGAATGCTAAGATGACCCTGTTGAGCTGGCTGAGATCTCATTGAAGTAGGAACATCTCTCTTACCATTAGTGCAACACAGCGGGAGTCCTCATATGCTTGAGCAGAATCCCCAACGAGAACAAAATGAGCATAATACGTCAAGATGTCTCTGTAACCCCTCTTTGGAACGCGACATGAGTACAACATCATCAGCATGGAGCAGAATCGAGATTAGTAAGTCACATAGAGTACATCCCTCACCCTTCAACTCATCAATCAACTCAAAGGGCTATATTGAAAATTCTACTGCTGATGTCATTGAAACAAACCTTTCTAGAAAAACAAGGTAGGGGATAGTGAGCATCCCTGCTTCACTCCAATGGTGCTATAAACCTGCTGAGAAATGCCCTTCTCTGAACGAAAACAACCTATCACTCTCTCGTATAGACTTGTAATAGCCAAGACTGTATCTGAATGGAAGCCAAGATCCTGTAATCTTTGGATTATTAAGTCTCGGAACAGAGTCAAAGGCCTTACAAAAATTTACAAAACAAGAATATACCTGCTCTCGTATGGATTTAGCCTCCTCAATAATGGATCTCAAGGTGAAAATACGATCTGATGTAGAGTAATGTGATCGAAAACCCACCCGTCCTAAAGCATGCAAGCGTTTGATCTCGGCTTCACTACGGACTGCCCTCTGAAGAATTGAGCCATATACTCTTGCCATGATACAACCAATCATGATAGTACGATAGTTCTCTGGCCTCATGGGATCACTTGCTTTGTGGATGGATGTATAACATTGGTGCACCATGAAGTCGGGGAGCCATGAATAGCAGCTTGGTTAAAAAGTTTAGAAAGGATGGGAGAAAGAATGTCTTTCGCATGGATAAGAAGTTTTGCTTCAAGGTCTTCGATATCACGGGCTTGATGACTATTGAGGTTTTTAATGATTCAAATATCATGTAAGGGGTGAAAAAGATTGAAGGATGAAGGACGAGGTGAGACGATGATGGGAGGAGTGGTGTCAATGGTATAAAGAGTCTTAGCATATTTTGTCTAGGCATATAAATCTGTCAAACTGGGAGGAGCACGAGGCTCCAGAAGGATCTAGAGGAGGAACAAAAGAGAAGATTAATAAGTCTTTTCCCTTCATTGATCTCATAAGTCTTCTTTTTATGATAAAGTGCATTCTGGTAGGTATAGTTTATATCATGAACATAAGGAAGTGAGTTGGCACATCATACCAGGGCTGCTTAGGATGAATGGGGGTTTTTGTTCTCAATTTGGGTTTTGTCATGTCTCAAGATACCAAGATCATCGCTATCCAATCCCCTGATACGTAAAGGATCATGCTCCACATCATGGAATGGTGTCTGACGTGATATAGTCCTGGCATTAAAATCATCTACTAATGTCCTCTGTCAGAAAATCTGATAATATCACCAGACAAATCCATATATGGAGAACCATCCCTGTCTGAGAAAGAAGATGTGTTCGTTGGGAAATAACATATGGAAACCAGAGAAGGAAGGTAAACCATGCTTTGCAGTCTCATGTGCCTCTGTAAATAAGAGTATATCACCACTTTCTATAAAGTCAGTCAAGTCACCTGTTGATTAGCAGGCAGCCATCGTTGGAGGTAGACGGAGCTCTAGCAAGCGGCCATCGCTAAAGAGCTTGGTCTAGTGTAGAAAGAAAGCTTTATTAACGTCTGTTCCATGCCAAAAGGCGTATAAGATGAACGAGTACATCAGATAAAGTTGGACACAAGACGGATCAGTGCCGTCAAAGCAAAATAACAAAACTAACTAAGAAGAGATTCATATAGCCAGGATTATATGGTGCGTAGACCATTTACATGTTCAACTGGACATCTCTTCATTTCTCTATCTCAGACTCTATCTTCTCATTAACTATAGGCTTCCGATTGACAAGTCTGATAATACCATCACGATAGATAAGCTGCTTGCCAGTTGATAGAGCTTCTTGTCTTGCCCTCTTACGTTCTTGAACTTGGATGAAGGTAAGATCTTCGTCCAGGTAGATTTTGGTATCCCGCAATTTGAATCTCTTCCCTAAAACTTCACGTCGGTGAGACACTGATGTGAAGCGGATGACAAGAGTATCCAGGTCCTTCTTAGGTCGCCAGCAGTTTCAACTTTCCATACCTTTGCTATGGTGTTAAAGATTTCTTTCCAAAAACTTCTCAGCTTTTTCGACAGCATTTTGGGAGTTCGGAATACCTCTAATATGAACATCGAGAGCTTTATGTTCTCGCAAACGGCTCTCAGTGAATGTGGCTGAGATAAACGAAGGTGAAGGCGAAGGTGGAGAGATAATTGTAGACGAACCTTTAAGCACATCTGCCCATGATTGGATAGCCGTATGGTGCTAGTTATGATCAAAATCTCAGGTGTTGAATCAATGAAGCATAAAAGACAGCAATAGACTAAAGCCCTACAAGCAATAGACAAGACAATAGGTTCTCCCACGAAGAGCCCAAGCAATACCAATCAATAATCTGAAAAATGAGTTTACAAATGCCCCTATATATACCCTACCAATGAACCCTAAAATAGGAATTCAAAAGTAAAGGGAGGCAAAATGTGGAGGGAAAATAGTGCGCCCTCCTACGGGCCCCCACTCCACATATAACCATATAATAAGGGCCCAAGACCAGTCAATGTCATAAAAAAGGACCCAGTGCGGGTCATAAGCATATAAAAAGGCTCTGGGGCCTGTACATGACTAATATAAAATGCGTAACCAGAAATATACATAACCAACAGTAAATGTAAAGAGGCCTGCGGAATATATGCAGAGTAGCCCAGTAGGCCTGTATCTTGTAGTCCGTAACTCTCCCTGGCTATAAAGAACATTGCCCCCAATGTAGGCAAAATAAGATAAGAACCAGTGCCAGAGAAAAATACTGCATCAAGATATCCCATCTGAGAAAGGAACATCAAGAGAAGCCGGAGCATCCCGAGAAGCAATGGTAGCTGCAAGTGATCGAGCCTGATCAGCCAGGATAGGGGTATGATAAAAAACATCAATGGGCTCCCAAGTAGCCTCCTCAATAGGACGACCATCCCACTGGACCAAAAACTGAACCTGCCGATGGCGACGACTATGCAATAAGCGCACCTGTAAAATAGCAGCTGGCAGGAATGGAAAAAACTCTGGATCTGTAGGAAATGAGGAATCTCGAGGAGCATCATCCTCAATAGCAGCACGTAATAAACTGACATGAAAGATATCACAAGCTCGAGTAGCAGTAGGTAACTCAAGACGATATGTAACTGGACTGAGGCGCTCAAGAATCTGAAAAGGCCCATAATAGCGCGGCGCAAGCTTCTCAGTAGAAGCAAGACCCTGTACAAAACGATGGCGAGCAAAGCGTAACCGGAGAAAAACAGTATCTCCCTCTGCAAACTCAACATGGCGCCGATGACAATCAACAATGGTCCTGTACCGCTGCTGAATATGCTGTAATTGAGTAGCAGCTCTAGTAATAATCTCCCGAGCACTTGAAAGATAAGATGAAATAGTAACAGGTGCATCATCTGGAGGAGCAGGTATACCGGGTAGAACTGGTGAGTATCCATGAGCAAGCAGGAAAGGAGAAACACCTGTGCTGGAACTAACAGAACTGTTATAACTATACTCAGCCAAACATAAATGCTGATCCTAATCACAACCAGAAGGAGAAACATAATGTCGTAAATAATCCTCCAATACCCGGTTAATAACTCTGACTGACCATCCGCAGAAGAATGATAAGCAGTGCCCATAAGTATCCTAACCTCCAAGATACGCATAAGCTCTGTCCAAAAACCTGATGTAAACTTGGTATCCCGATCAGTAAGCATAGATCGTGGGAGACCATGTAAGCGGAAAATCTCAAAAATAAATATACGACCACACTGCTCTGCTGTAATATTACGTCTGACTAGTATGAAATGAGCTTGTTTAGAAAACCTATCAACTACCACCAAACAAGAGTTGACCACGCTGAGTACGGGGAAGACCTAAAATGAAGTCCATAGATATATCAGTCCACTGGCGGGAAGGAATAGGCCAACTTTGAAGGAGATCGCTAGGTTTTTCACGGGAATACTTGTTACGAAGGCAAAAATCACAAGTATGAATAAGGTGGGAAAGCTCACGCTTCATGGAAGGCCAATAAAAATGTTCTTTCAAACGGAACAAGGACTTTTGAAAACCAAAATGGCCACCAACAGGAGAGGAATGGGCATCAAGAAGGAGCTGTGGACGTATGTCGAGAGTGCTGGGAATACATAACGAACCATAGTGAAACAAACGATGATTAACAATGGAATAAACCTGGTGAGGGTGAGAGGAAGGACGAGAGGCAGACAACATAATATCACGAAAGTCTGGACATGTGACATAAGCCTGAGGAAGATTATCATACCAAGAGTGGGGAGACGTAACAAGACTGTAAGTAAGAGCAGGTAAACGAGACAAAGCATCAGCAGCAGCGTTACTTTTACTAGGCTTATAATGAATATCAAAATGAAAGGACTGTAAACGGAACATGATACAAATAATGATGCCACTTCTTTAAAGCAAAAATGATAGCAAGCGACTCTTTTTCATGAGTGGAATAGCGCTGCTCATACGAACGAAGACGACGGGACTCATATGCAATAACACACTGACGCTGACGTAACAAAGCACCTAATCATGTGGAACTAGCATCAGTCTCAACAGCAAAACGCTGGGAAAAATCTGGAAGACATAAAATAGGGGCAGTGGTAAGCTTAACCTTCAAAGTATCAAAAGCTGACTGACATGCGGGATGTTAGAAGTAATAAATGATAATGATAGTTTCCCATAGGTTACTTTGACCCAAAAGGTCGAGACTTGTGTAACCATGGGTTAGGTTTATTATTTAGACCATGTTAAGTCAGTTTTAGTTGAGTTGGACCCAATTTTGGTCCAGTAGTAATTCGTGGGTCCAAGTAAAGTCTAATTATGTTAAGGGACCCTATCTTGACTTTTGGGGGTGCCCTATAATTAGTAGTGGGTCTTGGAAGGTTCTAGAACTTAGAGTTTGGAAGAGTCTAGGCCCTTGGTAGGCCTATTTATATGTACTCTTTGTTCATTTGTAATTCATTCCCTTTCAAGCATTGCTACTACTTTCTCCCTCCTTGAGGGCTCCTAACCCTCTCCCTCTTCTTCTTCTTCCTCTTTTTCTTCTTCTTGTATATGGAGATTGAATGTTAGAAGGATCTTGGCACTTTGATTTCCTACATGGTATCAGAGCCATGGATCTTCTATGCTTGATTTAGGGCGCCCTACCAAAAGAGATCGTCTTCACTTAGGGATCACAAAATTTCAGCACCTTTGCTGATTTTTTGGAGTGAAGATCCGTTTTTTTGACTCTTTTCCATTTTGCAGGAGGGCGCCACACATCAAAAAAGATAACAGGATTTTGGGCGCTAAAAAATCAGGTTGTTGTTTGCTGATTTTTCAGGTTGCAGGAAGGCGCCATTAATTATCTTCTTCGGGGCTTCTTTTAGGTCGCCCACATCCATGTCGGTTTATCCTACTTCCGTTGGTCCGCTGCTGCCCTATTTTTCAGATTTGCTCTTTTGTAGGAGGGCGCCCATCTACAAGCAATTTCTATTCTTCTGATTTGGCTGAAAAATCAGCACTCTGATCCGATCACATTCCGAGGCTGAAAATTGGATAGCATATTACCATTTGTAGGGTGTTGCAACAGCCCTATCCGTGTGTGTTGTTCACACTTTTTGGCAAGAAAGAAGGGTTCCAAAAAAAGCTTTGTTGGAGGCTAACCTGATTCTTTGCTTGCTGGTTTTTGAGTTTGTAATGCAATTTCAGGCTGAAATTTTCAGCACACAAGGCTTGTAGGAGGGCGAGTTCCTACATCCAGTGTGTGGTTTCAACACATTCCGGTGCTGATTTGTCAGATTTGATACCTGCTGGTTTTTTGTGTCTTTTAGGGCACATTTAGGGTTTGAAAAAGTTTATCTTCTTGGCTGGTTCTTCAGGTGAAGATATGTTGGATGGCACCAACTATTCTTCATGGAGTTGCAAGCTGAGATTTTGCATCGACGTGATAATCAAGATTTTATTGGTAACAAGATCTATCTTATATCATTTGAGATTTTGCAAGACCTCTAAAAGTGCTTGGGAAACACTTTTAAAGATGTACCGAATAAAGGATTTATCATCATGCTTTTTCCTCTCTACTTCAAACTCTTTGAAGGTAGAAGAGCAAAGTCATGCAAAGTTTGATCATTGTCTTTCTACAAGTACAAGTTTGCATCGGAATGTTGGTATGGTAAAGCATTCTTCTTCTCTTGAGCCATTTGTTGCAAATGATGGATGCATTAGTGAAGAACTTTATGAGCAAGCTTCTCAAGATAATGTTTTGGAAAAGGCTGAAATCAAGCATTCCTTGAAGCCATTTTGTACTAATGGAGGAGGGGAAAAAATCATGTCAATTAGTACATTGGTTCAAAGTGGCGTGTTGCTGGATTTTTTGGCTGTTCAAAGTGGCAAGCTATTGGTTTTTTTCTTGAAGATGGTGGACACCAGATTTAGCCATGGTTTATTGATCATTTTCAGCCTATGTTACATCGTGAGCATCCTATTATGCATTGGGAACGGCCTGCAGAAGGTTTTTGGACAGCAAGGTCCACATTTGGAACACTTTGGATAGCAAAGTGTTGGTGATTTTGTGGCTGTTGGACAGCCTGCTACAGCCTCTTGTTGGTTGTCCGAGTCTTTGCGGGATAGCAAAGCATCTTTTTACCTTGGAGGAAACACACATGCCTCTCCAAAATCAGTACCGTATGCTGATTTTCATGTTTTGATGCTTACTTCTTATGATGACGGTGTTGTCTTACCTAGTGTTGGTGAGCAGATCATTGATAGTAAGATTCGGGAGGATGTGATGGTAAAAGAGTATGATACTCTTCTTTATGTTTCTTGTGGTAAGAAGACTTATGGAATCATGTGGGAACCATTGATGGATTGCAAATCCATATTTCGGCTTGTGGCTGGTTTTTTGGTTACCTACTTTGGATGGAGCATGCTTGTCTTCACTCTTCGACTTGATGCTACCGCACTTCGTATTCTACATCTCCTTTACATCGGGCATGATTGGGGCTGAGATTTCGGCTACTTCGACTACTTCAAGCTGAAGTTTTTTTTGGCGGCATTAAGCTTGGACAAGAAGCTACATCTTTTCTTTTTCGGCTACATGGAGTTTTGGGCAGCATGCAACACTTTGCATTTTTGTTGCAAATTTTCATACTTCATGTCATGTTATGTTTTTTACATTATCATTTAAGGAGGGTGTTAGAAGTAATAAATGATAATGATAATTTCCCATAGGTTACTTTGACCCAAAAGGTCGAGACTTGTGTAACCATGGGTTAGGTTTATTATTTAGACCATGTTAAGTCAGTTTTAGCTGAGTTGGACCCAATTTTGGTCCAATAGTAACTAAAGTCTAATTATGTTAAGGGACCCTATCTTAACTTTTGGGGGTGCCCTATAATTAGTAGTGGGTCTTGGAAGGTTCTAGAACTTAGAGTTTGGAAGAGTCTAGGCCCTTGGAAGGCCTATTTATATGTACTCTTTGTTGATTTGTAATTCATTCCCTTTCAAGCATTGCTACTAGTTTCTCTCTCCTTGAGGGCGCCTAACCCTCTCCCTCTTCTTGTTCTTCCTCTTTTTCTTCTTCTTGTATATGGAGATTGAATGTTAGAAGGATCTTGGTACTTTGATTTCCTACACGGGAGTCCAAGCAAACGAAGTTTCCTTTTTCAACAGAGCATGCAAAGGAGATGCAAGAGTGGCAAAATGAGCAACTGGTTTACGAAGATGGATAGCAAGACCAAGGAACATACGAACATCATGAACATCAGCAGGCACATGCCACGAAAGAATAGAACGGACCTTATGAGGGTCGAGACGAACAGTACCATAGCCCAAAAACTCGATTTGTACAACAGCAAAAGAACATTTAGAACGTTTAGCATACAGATGATGAGTAACTAACAAAACAAAAACAGAACGAACGTGCTGAACATGAAGAGAGAGAGAGTGGTGCTATAAGTGAGGATATCGTCAAAATACACTTTCCAAGCAGAGGACTAAAGATGTTATTCATGACATTCTGAAAAGTGGGCGGGCCATTGGTAACACCAAAAGGAAGGACACGAAACTCATACAGACCAAAGTGGGAAGCTGTCTTGTGCTCATCAGGAGGATGCATACGAATATGGTGATAACCGGAATGGAGGTCAAGTAAAGATCTTGGCTTGGCCTAACTGGTCAAACAGGACATCCATATGAGGGATAGGGTACTGATTACGGATAGTAAGTTTATTTAAAGCACGATAATTAATACATAGACGTTTAGTAGCATCCTTCTTATCAACAAGTAAAACAGGAGCACCAAAAGGACTGTGGCTAGGAACAATAAGGCCTTGACATAATAAATCAGGCACCTGACGTTGGACTTCCTCGCGCTCAACAATAGACATACGAAAAGGAGGACGAGAAGGAGGTGATGCAGAGGAAACAAGGTCTATATGGTGGTTGACATCTCGTAAAGGTGGTAACTGAGTCGGCTCTCTAAAAACATGCTCAAATTCACGCAACAGTTCAGAAAATACCTGTGGCAAAGGTGGTGCATCCGCAATAGGCTGAACTGGCTGAACAAAAAGAATAGCCGCACAGTGGGCCTTCGGGAGGCTCCGTATGAACTGCTTCCCGGAAATAAGCTGATAGTCCTGCCGAGAATCAATACCAGAAAATATATGCTGAGTACCATCATGAGAGAATGTCAATGTCTACTGCTGGAGGTCTATTGTAACCGCACCAAGGGATGCAAACCAATCAGCACCGAGGATAAGATCGTACCGTGTAAGTGGAATAATATGAAAATCTGCCTGACCAAGGAAGTCTCCAATCCGATATGAAAGCTGCTGATACATCTGCGTGCCAGGAAAAGAGTGTGCGCTGGCAAGCTCAACATGCAGGGGATGAGGCGTAGTGACTGGCATAGCACGAATGCGTGTAGTAATATGACTACTGAGAAACGAGTGAGTGCTACCCGTGTCAACAAGGGCAATAAACTCACGATCAGTGATACGTACGCGAAGATGGATATGGCGTGGACCCGGCTTACCGGCCCAAGTAGCATAAGCAAGCTGAGCATGGCATACAGCTAGATCAGGGGTATCAGGAACAGGCTCAGTGGGTGTGGCAAACTGATCAACAGGTGGGTCATCATCAAGAATATGAAGGCATATGGCAGAATCAGGACTATCATCAGGTGTGTCAGCATCATGGAAATAGACGGCAGTAGCAGTGGCAGGTTGTCGGCAATCACGGGCGATATGATCAGGACTCTTATAGTTGAAACATAAGCGCTTTTCACGGATCTTAGACATCTCAGGCTGTGAGTAGCGACGAACAAAAATAGGACGAGGAGAAAAAGGAGGACGTGGTGCAGAAGGAAGAGTGGACGAAGGTGAACTGACAGATGTGGGACTAGCAGAGGATGGAGAGGAAAAAATAGGACGTGTGAAAGGACGTGAAGGATGAGAATCAGAGGAAGAGATGGGAGAGTACTTGTGCTGCAGTGCGGTAGCAAGGGAGATGGCGTGAGAAAGAGTGAGTGGAAAAAAAGAAGAAACATCATACCTGAGTGCGCCTCGAAGACCAGCAACGTAGCGAGAGATGAGCTCCAATGTAGAAATATTTGGGAATAGATAGGAAAGCTCTGTAAACCGTGTCGTATAAGCAGTCAAGTCACCAGTGTGAGATAAACTGCGAAAGATGTCGCACTGTCAAATAAGCCACTGAGGATCAATCATCGCTAGGTGGAGTGCTGTCATAAACTCTGTCCAACTAGCAAGGCCAGGGTGTGAAGCCGTCTGGCGAAACATGCGCCACCAAGTAGCAGCACGGCCCTCCAAATGTAAAGCAGCCAAATGTATCCGCTGAATGTCAGTCTTAGGAAACATAAGGAAGTAGGTTTCAAGCTTAGAATACCAATTCTCGAGTTCATTCCCATCGGATGACCCAGAATACACAGTAAGCTGAACCTTATCCTTAAAGTCTCGTGGCAAAGGACCAGAAGATGAAGGAGTCTCGGGTGGTGGAAATGTACGCTGTGGGGGAACATGTGGAGATAGTGGAGAAACACTGGACTGTAATGATAGTGTAGCAATCTGGGCAGAAAGAGCAGTGAACGTCTCTCGTAACTCCTGGCGTAAATCAGTGCGTACATCACTCATGGCTTCCCTAAGATGATCTTGGAATTCATGCCGTACTTCTTCAAGGTAAGTGGAAGACGGTATGCGAGGCTCAGAAGATGTAGGGGAAGTATCCATGGTCAAGGAATGCAGGAAGTGAAGAGAGTAAGAAAAGCTTAATATCGGAGGGACCGGACTTTTGTCGTCACCCCAAATACGCTTTAGGTACACAAATGATACTAAGAGCAAGAAAGGAAATGACAAATGTCAAGAAAAGGTGTAGAAGCAAGGAAAAACCAGCAAAGATACCTCTCGATAGAGCTCCAAGCGTGTGCGAAGAGCTGACTGGAAAATGTGACCACAAGGAGAATGAAAGTGGGCGGTGGACAGCCTCCAATCAATGCTGAAAATATGGCTGGAAATCTGTGGAAAACGTGATGAAATAGGGCGATGGACAGCCTCCAATCAAAACTGAAATATGGCTGAAACTCTGCTGGAACAATGGCTGAAAAATGTGATGAAGTAGGGTGCTGGACAGCCTCCAATCAATGCTGAAAAGATGGCTGAGAATCCTCTCCCTGAATCAAATGGAGGATTCAAAAAAAAAAGAGGGAAAAGGATTTGGAACTTGGGCGCCGGAAATAATCTGCCCAAAAATTTAGCGGAAGTACTTCCGCTAACTATCTGCTAAAGCTCCGCCAAGGAAAATGCTCTGATGGGAGTTGGTCCTCCTCCAAACTGTGCTGAATGTTGCTGAAGCAAAGAGACGAAAGCCCTCAGCAAAGAGAGAAAAATCAGCAAGGAAAATGGGCACCCAATCAGAAAATCAGATCTAAAATTCAGCAATCAGGAAAGTGCTCTGATACCAAGTTATGATCAAAATCTCAGGTGTTGAATCAATGAAGCATAAAAGACAGCAATAGACTAAAGCCCTACAAGCAATAGACAAGACAATAGGTTCTCTCACGAAGAGCCCAAGCAATACCAATCAATAATCTGAAAAATGAGTGTACAAATGCCCCTATAAATACCCTACCAATGAACCCTAAAATAGGAATTGAAAAGTAAAGGGAGGCAAAATGTGGAGGGAAATTAGTGCGCCCTCCTACGGGCCCCCACTCCACATAGAACCATATAATAAGGGCCCAAGGCTAATCAATGTCATAAAAAAGGACCCAACGCGGGTCATAAGCATATAAAAAGGCTCTGGGGCCTGTACATGACTAATATAAAATGCGTAACCAGAAATATACATAACCAACAGTAAATGTAAAGAGGCTTGCGGAATATATGCAGAGTAGCCCAGTAGGCCTGTATCTTGTAGTCCGTAACTGTGCTGTTCCACCTGATTTTTGAGATGCTGGATTTTAGCTGAAGTATCGATTTGAGAAGAAGCTTCACTTTTTATAACTGCAACTTCGTTCTTGAGTTCTTGAATGGAAGTATCCAACTTCTGAAGATGCGATTGTACCACTAGAAGCAAAGAATCATGAGAAGCCAGTTGCTCTCTGTGATTGTTAAGGTATTCAAATAGACGGAGTTGATCATCCCGAAGAAGTTTGACCAAGCATATGGAGGGAAAGAAACAGGTGCTTCTGGAGTGTCAGGAGTCAAGGGAATAGCTACAGTAGTTTGTCAAGAATAGGGTTTGATGAGGAGATAGGAACTGCAACGGGCATAGAAGGAGAAGGGGTAGGCGGATCTGGTTGTAAGGAAGATGCTGAAGCCATGCTGAAACGGAGGATGGTTCAGGAGTAGAAGGCAACGACTCCTTTGTGACGTGGCATATCTTATTGCGATGGAGGAGGGTGCTCAAACCTGCAGAGGTACAGATCATCAATAGCGAGGGCACATCTGTAGTGGCAGGGCACCAGTGGTGGACAGCGAGGGAGCAATAGCGATGGAGCAGATCCGCAGGTTGCACAGCTGGCGCCACACTGGAGCGATGGAGCTAGGCCATCGCTGTCGGCCTGGAGAGAGAGAAAGAAAGAAAGAAAGAAAGAAAGCTTTATTAATGTCTTTTCCATGCCCAAAGGCATAGAAGACTAGTAAATGTACATGTCAAGTATGTGGTAACAGCGGGAGCGTATGAAACGTCTCCAAAACTTTTACAGAAATAACAAATCTAACTGCTATAAAATGAACTGAACTGGAAACTGAAATAGATGCGGTGACATACATATTATGAGAGGGAGGAGAGAGAGAGAGCAGAGAGAGAGAGAGAGAGAGAGAGAGAGAGAGAGAGA